>JAOEGS010011298.1:13862-28540 GCA_025447755.1 Corythornis vintsioides | reverse complement strand
AATTTATAATTAAATACAGTGCAGTAATACTGTATTTAAGTCCCACACATACTGTTAAAGATCCTTATTGCCCAAATGAATAAACAGCAACTTGTATGCTTACCACAGTTTAATACACATGAAACATGGAACATGGATTGCTTGTACATAAAGAATAACGTTGTTTATTTCATTCATAGATTATGTGACAGATAGAAAAAATAATGCATGGTTGCTTATTTTACTGTGACTTCTAGAAAAGGGCTCTGATAGCATCATCATATTTCATGGGATATAACTGAGAGCAATCAGTACCTAGAGCAGCAGAATGAAAATTCCAAAATAACAGCTAAACCTTAGTCACACAGAACATATAATAGAATCAAAAATTCATTTGGGTTGGAAGAGACTTTTAAGTCCAGCTGTTAACCAAGCACTGCAAGGTCACCACTAAAACATGTCCCTGAGCACCACATCTACACATATTTTAAATCCCCTCAGGAAAGGTGACTCCACCACTTCCCTGGGCAGCTTTTTTTCCAGTGATTTACAAGTGCTAGGAACATTTTTTTTTCTAGTATCCAATCTAAACATCCCCTGGCACTACCTGAGTCCATTTCTTCTTGTCCCATTCCTTGTTACTTGGGAGAACAGAGAGATTTGGAAGAACAAATTGAAGGCTACTCAATACAAAATAAGGTGTCAGTTCTCCTCTCCTTTTAATCTGTATTCAAGCTGGGCCTTTAGCTCTTGAAACAAATACATTACAAAGGAACTATGACAACATTCTACTCTCAAAAGTTCTACAGTTTAATTTCCCTGCAATGAATTTGATACATATAATTGGAAAACGTCTTTCAGAAACAACCCTTGAGTTTTTCATCCTTGCACTGATATGCAATAGGTATTTGTGGTGCTAGAATTTATTTTTCTTTCCTTGTGATAACTATTTCATGATAGAATTAAAAAGAACTATGCTCTAAGCTTAGAATTACATAGTACTTAGTTCAAGGGGATGTGTACAGTATGACACACTTGTTTATGCTTTCTTTCTTATGGCAGATGATTCTTCATTTAGATATGCTGCATGAAAAATAGATCTCTGCTCCTGGTAAAATGAAATGTTACTGATGCATGCATTTTTCCTGAAGTCTCTTTTTGATAGACATCTATTACATTAAATCATTCTGGTTTTTTTATCAAGCTTTGCACAACTAAATGTTGACAACAGAAGGAACACTGCAGATAAATATTTTTAGCCAAGACTAGACTGTGGAGGCAGAAATCACTCAGTCATTAAAATAATCCAGTTAACCTTGTACAGCTGCTCTAGTTCTTTAAAAATAAAGGCTACCTGATCTGTTAACCTTAAGCGAATAAACCTACATATAAAACCTGGGTTATTACTTCATGTTGACTGTAACATGACAATATGCACTGACTTCACAGAATTAATATGAAAATAAAATCCACATTTAACCTTGAAGAAGTCCATGAAGTTAATTGACCCATTGCTGCAGACAGCAACTGAGTTATGGTTAGGCTGCTCTTCCTGCTTTTAACAGCTTGTCAAGCCTGATCTAAATTAAAGATAAATTTGCAAGGCAGAAAAATTCTTTATTTAGAGTAAGGAATGTGAATGTTCTCACCTAAACAGCAACATCAGTTCAGAAAAACTAACTACAGATTTAAATAAGTGTATTTAATGGAAACAATGTTATTTCTCTAAATAACTTAGTTGAATTAACTAGCACCTATCTGCATATATACATCTCTACCAACTGTCCACACATAAACCAAAATCAACTAAATTTTTAGTTACACGTATTTACTAATGCAATAGAAGAAAGTGGGAGTCAAATAAGAGTGAAATAACTGTTTGCTGCAGCTGCCAAAAGTGCAGTTGAGTAGTGTTGTTTAAGCAATTTAGTTTCTGTACAAAAAAACAGAACAAGAAAACAACATCTGGTAGCTACACCTTTTCAGCCTGAATGTACAAGCTTTCATCTATAAAAAGACTCAGCTTTAAGCATAAATAGTACAAACCACAAATGTTGTGGTCACTAAAATGCTTTAAAAACTTTTCTTCCCAACTTTGATACTGAAATGTTTATTCATTATATAAATAACAAGTATGCAAAAACTATTTAATGAAAAGATAAGTAGCCAAAGTAATTTAAAGAGATGGGGAAATAGATGTATTTCCAGAAGGGTTACAAAGATAACCCTTTCCAGAAAGCTCATATATTTGCTGCAACATATAAGCAGAATTCTCATGATTGCTGATTAAAGTCTTTTTGGAGATATGACAAAACCAGACCCAATCTAACCTGCATATTTTACATGGTCTTTTGAAATAAGGTCTTTAAACTGAGACCAAAACCCATAAGATTTGCAAGTGTACTCACTGTTTGTTCTGCCCTTGAGCTATAAAATTCCTCAGCCCTGTTTTATTCTGTTTTTGTTTGTACAGAATATGTACATTCTTCCAGTCCAATGATACACTATGTGAAATCCAGACCATCACTACCAAAACAGAAAACAAAACAAAGAAGCAGAAAAAAGATGGGCCACAAAACTACTCAAAGACTTAGAAACTAATTTGTCTCCTTCCTATACACAAATGCAACAAAGCAGTTAATAAAAGTAATTAAAAAAAAAGAAAAGGAAAGAAATTAAAATATAAAGTGCCAGAGAACAGTAGGCCAAACAGCTTTAGCTTTCTGTGACTGGCAATTATGATGCAGACAATCTATGCAAGCACTGCCTTTGGCAGCCTTACAGAGAAACTCTTTAAAGGCATTTAATGGCTTATGAGACAGGAGATGGCAAAGAGGCAGGAGGCACTAGAAAGGAAGTGTGCTCTTTATACCCATAGCTTCAGTTCCATTGGAGGAACAGCACTGCATGAGCTCACCCACATGACAATTTACACCTCAGCAAAAGGCAGCTTTCATTAATAGGAATAGCTACAGTTTACTGGGCATAAATACAATGCATATTTAGCTACCAGCATTTAAAAGGTAACTCGATTTTTGTTTTGCTCAGATCAACAATTATCATGTTAAGGACATTGTTCAAAGCAGTATTTGCAGGATGAAATAATACAGAGCCTGTCCTTTCTGCCTTCCACCTGAGAAGAGCTGTGCCTCATTCATGGCTCTACTCTCTCCTGTGTGGTCAAGGTCACAATATTGTCAGAAGGTAAATCCAGATCAAGAGCTCACATGAAAGTAGTGTTGTAGACCTCCTTGGAACTAGTCTCTCTGATCCTGTACAAGATGATAATAAATTTGCATTTGGGGTATCTGTTTTGTTGATGCCTCCTCTCTGTGACACTTCCCCATAAGGAAATTCAGTATAATGACTTTTTTCCCTCCGCCGCAATTCATCTCGAAGTCTCAAGGAGTCTTAAGCTTTTCAGCTAGTTAGTATGAGTGGCACTGCCTAGCAGACAGCTAGCTGAAACTGTCTAGAGTGTATACAGCTAGCTAGTGTTCACTAGATGGTACAGCTAGTGAAAACTGTCAGATGAAACTGTGAAAACTTGATTCTTCAAAAAGCAATTTTACATTAAATAGCTCTCAAAATTTTACAAATCAGCTCTAACAGACACTGCCACATTGAGCTGCCAGCTGTACTCAATAAGCAGCCAGGGCAAAGATTACAAGTTGCAGTTCCATATTTCACTGACCTGTGCTATGTCAGGATATCTAACTTTGCAGCCACTACGCTTCCTTCCCTCCACCTTGTTTATGTTTTCATTACTGGGTATAATGAATGGCAGTAAACAAGTGTGAAGGATGTTTTTACATGGATTATAGTAAGTAGGCATGACTCTGAAAGAATCATAAAATCATTTTGATTGGAAAAGACCTTTAAGATAAATTCCAGCCATTAACATAATACTGCTAGGTCACCACTAAATCCCTAAGCAATTTATTTACATGGGTTTTTTTACTCCAGTAATGGGGACTCCACAACCTCCCTGAGCAACCCTTTCAGTGAAGTATTTCCTAAATCTCCCCAAGAACAACTTGAGGCTAGTTCCTTTTGTCTTGTTACTTGGGAGAAGAGACCAACCCCCACCTTTCTAAAACTCAATTATTTGTACAGAGGGGTAAGTTTTCCTCTGAGCCTCTTTTTCTCCAGGCTAAAGAGAAGGTAAAACTTTGGTCAAATGCTATGAGAAGAGTATTTTATTTGTCTAAATAGCCATGGTTATTTAGACAAACAGAGACCATGAAAGGTCAAAACATCCTAAACCAAAAACATGCTTGGTTCTATCCATAATTTTCAATTCCTTGACAGCCTTCTATCCATAAAATGGGAAAGTGCTCTAACAGCCTCTGAGGACTGACAGACTCCATTTTTTGCCAAGGCTGTAAAGAGGACACAAGAAAGGGGTGTTTTCAACACTTCAGTCTGTATTTCCTCAGCATCACCCCATCAGTCTTGCAGAGCTTAGGAACAACAGAAGCTTTTTTTCCTTTTCATCATTTGAAACTCACACTATGTGACTGAATCAAAGCACTTACTGATTTTACCTCATCAGCAGATTAGAGGTAGAATTCACACTCTCTAAATAGTTTTTGACATTAGTTTTGTACAGGGATAAACTCAGACTGGCAAACTGCCAGCTGGAGAATTGTGGACAGTTTGTGAGAGATCAAAACACATCCTATACTGGCTTACAAGAGATGGACATATGGTTGGTTGGGCTTTTTTTGCCAAAGATGGCAACATGTTAAGGAAAAACAATTAGGAGACAAAAAGGCATCTTGATTTCTCTAGATCCTCAGTATTTTGAAGTCAGAATAGAAATGGGCTTCCTGCATCATTCGCTATCTTGGTAAAAATCATAATACTGGAATTTAACACCAGGTAAGACCATGTCTCCATTATTTGTTTCATGTGTGCTTAAGGAGCAGATCAATTTTATCACCTCCTCATTACATTAAGCTATTATTTGGAGTGAAGCCAAAAGCCTAAATTATCCAAAAAGCTTCCAAAAAATTTTTTACTAAGAAAGGAGCCATAAATAAAACACAGGCAGTTTGTATAAGAAAAAAAAAATAAAATTACAGATGTGCTGAGATCAACTCTATTATCTAAATCCTATTGTTTGCTTCTTCCATGACACCTCAAGAATACTTTTTCAGAAGTATATCCTCATAATGAAGTTTTAAGCAATACTGTGTTACTAATAATGTCTTTTTTTTTTTTTTTTTCCTCCTTTAGTTCAAAAAATATGAAGAATTGGCATGTTTGGATATATATTTCAAAAGCATGATGAAAACTAATAAATTTAACTTGAAAAGTTAAGTGAAATGGCTATCACCTTCTCAGAAGAGGCATGATTTAGGTTCTGGTACAGCTAAGTATAAATGCTGTATGTCTGAAAAAAGAAGCAACTATATATATTGCCTAATTCCCAGCCTCTGAGCTACTTTTTATAAAAGCTAAGTAGATCTTGAAGCTAAGTTTTGCTTCAAGCTTTTATAAACATAACAAATCTTAAGTAGAATTAATGTCTTAAAGTTCACCAAGCTGAAGCTTGTGTAATCTTCCTCTAAAATGCCAGGAAGCAAGAGACATAATTTATTCTCTCCATATGAAAACTTAATTGATTTCTATTAGTTTGATATCATTATTCATAAACCTTCATGATAGCATCCCATTCTATACTAAAATCAGAATTAAGAAGCCCCTCAAACATTTTTGCAGGCATTTAAGTTAAAAAAGACCAGGAAAAAGAAGAATTAAATGTTAATTTAATGTCTGAAGCAATTACTTATCTTTCTCTGGATAATTGTTTACTTACATGGATCTAAATAGACCCAAATAAATCAAGCTCCAGAATTTAATAAACAAGGGAAATGTTACTTAGCTCAGATTCTTCCAAGTCCATATAGAGCTGAGTTGCTTCATCAGGTTTCTGTTGCAAATGTCAGGGAGGTGGGAGCTTTTGTAACAAGGGCCCTGGTAGCACAGCCTTGGATCTTTTAATGTTGTCTCATAGAATCACAGAATGCCTTGGATTGGGAGTCAGCTCCAAAGGTCATCTAGACCAACCTGCCTGCAGTGTGCAGGGGCACCCTTAACTAGATCAGGTTGCCCAGAGACTCATTAAGCCTGACCTCGAATGTCTCCAGGGATGGGATCTCCACCACATCCCTGGGCAGCCTGTTCCAGTGCTCCACCAACACCTCAAACTGGTTTTGTTTAATATGTCTGATTAATGTCCACTCCCAAAAAGTCTGTCATCTCAATATATCTATATAAACAGGTATATTTATAATTCTGACAGATGCATAATATAAATATGACTTTTAGCAGAAATCATCCAATTGTATCATCTCATTTCCACAAAACAAAATGTATTCTCTGTTCTTACATTGTCCAGTATGTCCCTGGAGAAAATAAATAAATCAATAAATCATCAGGGTGCTTGTTAATCAAGTAAAAGACTCCAGCAAATGGATCTGAAGCAATAAATGTTTTAATGCATTGTTAAATCTGTAATTAACCAGAGTGCTTGCATGACACAGTTTAAGCTATTTCAGTAAAGAGGTTTCTACAAACATTTTAAATCAAAATCATTTTTCAGAGAAAATATCTTCCAAATTAGAACTGAAATTTTACAATCCAGAAACTCAAAAGAGAATCTCTTTTAAATCCATTAAGTCCTGGGTGTATAAATTAAGGTTGTATTAACCTTTCTCAGACAAATAATGGTTCATAGGCTAAGTATTTGCCAGACTGGCATCCTACCAGAGAAAATTGCCAAAGAGCAAGAACATTAAACCAAAGCCACAATTCTGAAGACCTAGCATATTTTTTATAAAATAGGTTATTCTTATCTTATGCACTTAAAATCTGTCCGTTTCAACTACTTCTCAGACATTATTTTTACACTGAAAATTTTATTATAGAGGATTTTCTGTCAGAAATACCTAGCACAAAGTTGTGAGTCTGTAGTAAAGCCCGGCTCTTAGTAACATGTACAAGAGGCAGAGAAAGAGCAGAACTTTAGCCACACCCAGTTAATCTACTTATATTTCTTGCAGTGCCATCTATCCCATCTCTGCTTCTTCCTGCATGAGTATTAGCAGATATGAGTAATAAAATGGCAAACTCTTCAGCACATAAAATCCTATGGGTCTGATTACACAGAAATAAAATATGACAGCTTTAACATAAATGGGAATAAAGCAGAACCCACAGTCTAAATCCAGACTATAAACCATTTTTTCCAAGTGAGTCTGAAGCTGTTTTTTTTTTTTTTGCATTCAAGCTCCAGGGTTCCTTTAAGAATTAAGCAGTCTTCATCCCTGTGCCTTGTGTTCACACGAATAAAAACCCAATGCTGTATTAACATGTTTGAAATGAACAATTAAAAATAATGCATTAACTGTGCTGTATAAAATAATTACAAATACAAAATCCAAACTTGAGAAAGGTTTAATGCTGCAACATTTGGTCTATTTAATTTCATTTCAGAGAAGGGGTGGAAAAGATAGCCAAGAGCTGAAAATCCCCCTTACTCATCTTGGCACATAACAGTAGGTACAAGTCAGATTTCAGAGAGCTAAGGAGACAGATTTTACTTATAAATTAATCAGATTAAGGTTCCCACCACTTTCTTTTTTTTTTTTTCCCTTTTAAATGAGAAAAGGACTACACATAGAAAATAAATAGCATTATAATAACAGCTCAAGCATTTAAATGCCACAAAGACTCATACAATTTCAGATGGTAATTGCAGAGAGTTGCTTAGTTCAAGGACACTTCACTAGAAATAGCAATAATACAGCAAATTCTTCCCTCTGTAACATTTCTCAGTATTACTGGCAAATGAGAGCATGATTTAGCAGAAAGTTAAAGATCAACAAATCCTATCACTTGAAACTGCCTTTTAAAAATTACATTTGATGCAAGAAATAACTTTCATGTTTTGATTTACATTTAATAATTACAGTTAGTATAATTATTATTTTTACCTAACATTTTATGTCAAAATGCACAATTTATTCACTGCTGCATCCATTTTCACTGCTTTTGAATTATTTTAAATTGAAGAGTTGTTAATGTTATTCTTCCGAAACACAGAAATTGCAGTAGAACCTCAATAAATTATTTACATTTTTAAAGACCAAAAGCTTATTAACATTTGCCTGGAAGAGTACATTTGTGTTTTTCTCTGAAGCTGAAAATGTAAATTATCGTCTTTTCCTCATTCTTTTCTCACTCTGTCAGTGTTTTTTCTCAGAGTGGTTCAAATGAAATAAATCAAGCCCAGGGCATATGAAGACCTGCAATAATAATCCCCTTAACTCCTTCAGAGCTCTCCACTGAACTTCAATGTTCAGTTGTCGCATAAGGAAAACACTGCAGACCCTTACGACAATATCAATACTGACAAACAGGTCTCAGTAATAGAAGTACCTACCTCACTGTTTCAAGTTGTAAAGCTAGCATGTACATGGATGACATCTTCAGTGGTTCTGGTAATGGAACATGAGGCACAGAAGATAAAGTTGTGCTTTTGATCCCGATTCCTCTACTACTCTGACCAAAGCAAACATGCTGCTGAGATTAATGAGCTTTACCAGTAGCAGATTAATACAAACACTGACTGATCTAATGCTTGTGATAAGTATCACAGAATCACAGAATGTTAGGGGTTGGAAGGGACCTAGAAGATCATCTAGTCCAACCTCCCTAGGGGCACCTAGACGAAGTCACCCAGAAACACATCCAGGAGGGTCTTGAATGTCTCCAGAGCAGGAGACTCCACAACCCCCCTGGGCAGCCCCTGCCAGGCTCTGGCACCCTCAATGGGAAAAAGTTTTTCCTTGCGTTTGTCTTAAACCTCTTGTGCTCCAACTCACTCCTATTACCTCTTCTCTTGTCATTGGATGACATTGAGCAGAGTCTGGGTCTATCCTCCCTACACTCACCCTTAACATATTGATAGACACTGATGAGGTCCCCCTCAGTCTCCTCTTCTCCAGGCTAAAGAGCCCCAGCTCTCTCAGCCTCTCCTCAGCAGGGAGATGCTCCACTCCCTTAATCATGTTTGGTGGCCCTGCACTGGACTCTCTCCAGTAGTTCTCTGTCTTTCTTGAACTGGGGTACTCAAAGCTGGACACAGTACTCGAGGTTGGGGTCTCACCAATGCAGAGTAGAGGAGGAGGAGAACCTCCCTCGACCTGCTGGCCACACTTCTCCTAATGCATCCCAGGAAGCCATTGGCCCTCCTAGACTCAAGGGCGCATTGATGGCTCATGGTCATCCCACTGTCCACCAGGTCTCTTTTTCCAGAGCTGCTTTTGTACTTTTTTCCAACCCTCTTCCAAAGTTTGGACTAGTCAATGAGGGCCAGGGTGTTGCTGCCCAGAGATGTATAAGTACCTGAAAGACAGAATGTTCAGTGTGAGTGCAGGCATTTTGGGCATACACTCAGTGCTGTAATTCTTTGTTCCATGGATTTTTGTTACAGAATAAATTTTCATTTAAGTATGAGTGTGTTTCTCATATGCCCAAAATATAAACACAGACATCCATTGGTATTTATTTGGTTTTTTGTTGTTTTGGGGGGCAAGGGAGAATTAAAATATATTCATTTTCTATTAGAGCATTTACTTCTAATAATTTTTCACACAAGATGACTTAACAGCTTGAGATAGAATGAAATTTTAAAGTTCACTAAAGTAACATAAAACCTATCAAGTGTTTACCTTCTAAGAAGTCATTGGTATCTTAGCTCTTCAAATAAGCTTAAATTTCATCACAGTCCTTCCTCCACAATTAATGTATTTCACAATAGTTAACAGAGCGTGTATGCTATAGGTCCAGTGATCTGCCCTGACCCTGAACCTTGACATGATGTTAGAGTATTCCCATTCTCAGTTACACTCTTTCCACTGAGATTCTTGATTCAGGTTGCAAAGCAACATTAGAGATGGGGTACCCTAATTCACATCAATTGCAGCCATTAAGTGTCACTTATTTTCTCAGTCCTGCATACTGAGTTGATTCAGCTAAGTATCATTAGTGATGTTTTGATGTCCCTACACACATACTGTAAAAAGTCTGAAGCATGGGAATGTCTGTTCCATCATTAATCTTGTAGGGAAAAGTATTTTTTGTTAAATTAACCCCAAGGAGTGGCATGGTTATCTTCCATAAGGAGATGCACTGTGCTCTGATTTTTTTTTTTCAAATCTATCTGATCTAGATAACTGTGTCAGAATGGTTTGGTTTTGGTTTCAACTCCTTCACTCATTAATAAGTTCTTGCTACCTGCCAAAAACAAACAACAAACACACAAATAAACAAACAAACCCACAAGTACTCCTGAAGTACTTCTGTATAAATACGCAGATAATTTTGGAGAGAAAAAAAGGTATGTCAGAATGCCTACACTGGTAGAAGAGATCTGTAGTACTGCAAGCATAAGAAAGACAACAAAAATAAGTAAAGCAGGATGCTAATGAGGCAATTGAAGCAAAAAGATAAGAAGGTCTTACATGGAAACAGTCTCTAGATTTAAGACATAATTGGTAAAGTTGTGGAAAGTAAAAAAATGTAACAGGAGAAACAACTGAAATGACCATGTTGATGGAAAAAAAAAAAAAAGATAATAAAAGGTAAGAATAAAATCTGAAAACAAAAGCAAATTGGAACTGACCTGACAGACCTAGCTTCTTGGTTAGGATTTTTATAAGACACAGAGCCATCATTAAATCTGAGAGCTATACTGAGGTTAGGTATCAGGATGATCACATTAAATCCATGTTCTTTTTTTCTTTTTTATTTTAGAAAATGTATGTGCAGACAATTGTAGTCTAGAATCAGAATAATTGATGTGGTCTAATGCAATACAGATCAATACTGTAGAATACTGTACACAGAAATTCAAAGTAGAACTGCTTTTAAATTATTTGTACTGAGGAAAGAGTAAGTTCTAGTTCTACATTTCCCTTTAAATACGTATTAGGCTGTATCTGCTGCCCCATTCATATGACTAATGACATCATAGACAATATTTAAAACACAAAGACTCCTACAACAGTTAATAACTGCCCAGATTAGTAAAATTTGAGCATCAGTTAGTCTGACCAACATGAAGTATAAGTTGATAATAAGAAACTGGAACATTTGACTTATGAGGAGACACTGAGAGAACTAGGACTGTATAGCCTGAAGAACAGACTCAGGGGGATCATCAATGTGTGTGTAAATATAATCTGGAGAACTAATAACAATGGAAAGAAGTTCTTTGCAGTGACAGGATAAGGGGCAGTTGGCACAAATTAAATATAGAAAGTTCCATTCATATGCAAAATAGAAAAAAAAAAAAAAAAGAAGTGGCTTTTACTCTGATGGTAGTTGTACTTAGAAACAAGTAACCCAAAGAGGTTGTGGGATCTCCATCTTTTGAGATACTCAAAACCAGTGTCAACACAGTCCTGAGTAACCTGCTCTGTTTGATGTTGCTTAACCAGAGAGACTGAATGAGATAATCACCAGCAATGACTTCTGACCTCAAACAATCTCTGACTCTTTTCTTACACCAGGGTCTTATTATAAGCAATGGTGAATGTCACCATTAAACTCCTGAAGAATCTTTGCAATAGCAAAACTACCTTCTCAGGGTTAAAATGCCAGTAGGGACGCTCAGAGAGACAGGAAAAGGCAGTCTATCCATGTGAAGGAAAACAACTTTTTTTTTTATATCATGCAGGTATATAACTAATCATTGTGTCATGGTGAGGGCACTGTCTTTGAGCAATGCAATAGAAAGAGTAACACACTTCCCCCAAGAAAATAAAACTAAAACAAAACCCAAACAACCAAAACCAGAACCAACCAACCAAACAACTGAAATAAAGAACCAAAACCACATGCCAATAGATATTTTTTTTTGCTGAGGACTGTTCAGTTATTAGTAACATAATATTGCTTTTTATCTGTTTAAATTACTTATAATTAAAGTTAACTGAATAACAATTTTTTTACACAGGACTCAACAAGTCTACAACAGAATTCATAAGGCAGCTCTTTAAAAGAAAGAACTTGTCACTCAACAAATTCAGCTCACAAGAATTCATTAAAATGGCACAAATATACTGGGCATGAGTCATACTTGAACGAGCTCTTCAAATTTGAGGATACATGTCAAAGAAAAAACCCTACATTTTTTAGGAAGGCATTATGAAGCACTTTAGAAGCAATGGGAAAAAACCTAAGGTACCAAGACTATCTAGGAAATAGCATTGTGCATATCAGAAAAATGTCATTGCAAGAATCCTTGAGGCCCAGTGGATTGACAATACTTTTTCATTATTATTTTTCATGTTAGTAATATCTTACTGCAAAACTGGACCAGAGGTTCTGCATTTCTGATTCCATTCCTACACAATCACAAACTGTATAGTTTTAGTAAATGTATTTAAAAATGGGAAAATCTATTTCCTTAAGTCTTGTTAGAATCTTGTATGTGTTACCTGCTCAGTTAACTGATCTAGTACCTGTTTAGAGAAAACAATAAATTATCTAATCAACATGTATTCTTATTATGCATAAGGATAGGGATAGCATAAGATTATAGAATCATAGAAAGGTAGGGGTTGGAAGGCACCCACTGTCAGAGCACCATTGCCCAGGGCAGTCCACAAAGGAACTTATCCAGGTGGGTTTTGAAAGTCATTAGAGTGATAGAGAGAAGGAGACTCCACAACATCTCTGGGCAGCCTGTTTCAGGTTCCGTTACCCCTCTCAGTGAAAAAGTCTTTCCTCATGTTGAGATGGAACTTCCTGTGTTCCAGTTTGTGACCATTGCCCCTTGTCCTATCACAGGCCACAAAAAAAAAGACAGACCCCTTCTACTTGACACCCACCCCTCAGATATTTGCAAACATGAATAAGATCCCCTCACAGTCTTCAGACTAAACAGCTCCATGTCTCTCAGCCTTTCCTCATAAGAGAGCTGTTCCTGTCCCTTAATCTTTCTTCTAGCCTCTGCTGGACTCTCTCTAGTAATTTCCCTGCCCCTTTTGAGCCCGTAATCCCAGAATTGGACAAAAATTATGGAGCCCACAATTGGACTTCCAAATTATCCAGATAGGATACCTAGCACCACTCAAGAAAAACACTTCTAACCTTCTATACATCACCTGAAGACATTAAAGTCACACTCCCTCAACCTGTGTAAAGTAATATTTGTAACAAAGAAGTCCAACATGAAAGTAAGAGAAATGAAAATAAGAAGCTGGAGGTGGAAGCTGACATGTTAATACTTGTATATGCTACAGGGAGCTATTGAGCCAATTCATGAGGATTGAAAGTAAAGGCAAGTCCCATATGTTCAGTACACAAGGACAGATTGTGCATCAGCAGAGTAAATGGCAGAACACTGAAAATTGCAGTCACATAATTCACTGTCACATGCATAGAAGAATGTCAAACCTAGAAACAAGGATGTTGCATGAAGTAAAAGTGCAAGAACCTGCTAAGAAATTTGTCTGGATAGAAATATGATTAGTAAGCAGCTTACTTTGCAGCTTAATTTGGGTTGGCAAAGTAGACTATCTTGAGATTAGCTGCAGAGGATGAGCAAAAGACTGAAGATAAAGCTTTTGGACTAAATCCTAAATCTTGGAAAGAAGACTCCTTTTTTATTTCTATCCTATAAAGTGATAAGTGCCAGAAAAACATAGTGAAGGAAAAATTTCAGGATGTGTAGAATCTTTACTGCAGCTTCCCGACAGGTCACCGTTGGTCAAAACAGGATCCTTTAACTAGGATACAATGAAACTGGTTTAAGAACACCACTTGGTACTTCTAAGGCAGAGCTTAAAAAAAAAATATGTAAGAAGAAAAATTTTGTTTCATTTCATGAATAAACAATAATTAAAGCAGCAGATCAGCAAGTTGTGAATGAAGGCAGCCAAGGAAAGGAGGTTGAGGGAAAGATAAATGAAGAGATCAGAGAGGAAAAATGGGCAAATAGAGAAAAAAAGATAAAAATGCAAAAGTTCTTTTCAGCATGGACTCATTCTGAATTCTGCCAATTTGTTCATAAAATACAAGCAAGATTTTGTATGAGAAATATATATGAGGCAGTGATTTTATGTAAGCGAAGACTCAAAGAAAGGGGATTAGAAGTTTGTAAAGAGGACTGAAAAAAAAAAAAAAAGAGAATACAAATAACAGTGTGGAAAATGAGAGAAGTTTACAACCCAGTTCCTGTTCAGTGTCCATATTTCATCACCCCATAGCTGAAAAGCTGTTACTGGAAAAATATGGAAATGAGGAAGCTAGGACTACTGGTGCAGAACTTTTAACGAGGAGCTGAAACAAACAAAAACCACCTCCACCAGAAAAAAATCACACAGCAATACCATATATGATAAAGTCACCTCTCCATTCTTATCACTGTTTTACAACAGTTTGAAATTATTTATCTGCTTTGAATCAAATATTATTGAGCTACATGAAATTCAAGGAGTTGTAGAATGTCTCTGATGACCATGACAAAAGTGTTATGGTTTAACCTCAGACAGCAACTAAGAATCACACAGCCTTTCACTTATTCTTCCCCTCCTCCAGGTGGGATAGAGAGAAGGAAAAAAATAGAACAAATCTCATAATTTGAGATAAGAACTGTTTAACTGAAATAAAATATAATA
>JAOEGS010011298.1:0-13762 GCA_025447755.1 Corythornis vintsioides | reverse complement strand
GCGGCCTGCGCCGGGGAGGGCCCGAGCTGCCCTCGTGTTCCTGCGGCCGGTAGGGACCTGGAGGAAGGGGAAGATAGAACAAAAAAACCAAGACAGGCAAGCGATGCACAATGCAATTGCTCACCACCCACTGACCAATGCCCAGCCAGTTCCCAGGCAACTATCTTCCCCTCCAGCCAACTCCCCCCAGAGTATGCACTGCTCATGATGTTTTATGGTATGGAATATCCTTTTGGCTGTTTCAGGTCAGCCATCCTGGCCATGCTCCCTTCCAGCTTCTTGTGCACCTTCTTGCTCTCAGAGCAGGGGAAATGGAAAAGTCCTTGACTTAGGATGAGCACTATTTAGCAACAACTAAAATGTGAGTGCGTTATTAAATCCAAAACAAAGCTACTAGGAAGAAAATTAACTCTATCTCAGCTGAAACCAGGACACTGTCATCTGTTGATTTGTTGTGGTTGTTTTTTTTTTTATATATATAAAAGAAGGAATAAATTCTAATAAAATATTATACAGAACCATAAATAATTTTACAGTAAAATATTTTACTGAACGATAGGCAGCAGTGTCCTTTCATGAAGAATGGAACTGGGGAAAACTGTTTAATAATCAGCAGTTTATACATCCTGACATGTGCTGTGTATAGTGCACAATGAAGATTATTTATAGTCAGGAGTTGCAAAGAGAATGAAGTCTGTCATGATGTCAATGACCAGAGCTGCTGGTCATTGACATAATGACAAAGGAGGGTTTTTATTACAACAGAGAGATGGTGATATTAATGTAAAAGCACTTGCTACCCTGCCATGCTCTTCATCCTGACTAAATTTCATCAAAAGACCACATACAATGAAGATCAAATCAGCTATTAGTTTGGATGATCATTCTGGAACAGAGAGCTGAAGTAGTTCATTTTACTGCAGCACTATTAGCAAAAGGCTGGCAGAGGAGTACATAACTTTCTATAGCAAAGTACTGTTGCCTTCATGTCTGCATAAACAGTGGTGAGACAACCTAGGGGAAGTCAATATGCAAATATTTAACAGGTGCAGAAAAGGCAGTAGTTCAACATTGGTAGAAAGAAACAGAGACGTTCTCTGTGTTTTTTAGGGTGGGGATCTTTGAGAAGTTTTTGTAGCATCAAACCACATGATCAGATCTATTTTTGCTGCTTTAGGGAGTGACTCATCAGTGTGTCACCTTTTCATTCAGCAGTCTTCAAAGGCTTAGGTTAAGCATCATTACTTTCCAGAGATGTATATAAACATAAAGTGGCAGAGTGACTTTTTTGTATGAACACCTCAAGGAGTCAGTCTAGCAATTGAATTTGAATCTTTCCTAGTTGAGCTTTACTACCAGTAGATTTCCCTGTTCTCCAGAGATTTAGGCAACATATACTTGGACTGTGTATACTCCCTTCCCCCACCTCCACACACACACACACCCATACACACAGACACACACCCCTCCCATGGCCAAATCTTTCAGTAGAGAAATTAAAAAAGCCTTTTAATCCCTCATCAATCACCAGCTAAATGTCTGAAGAAAAGCACACAGTTATTGTATCTCAGTTAGTTGCCCAAGGGCCACTCTTCAACTCACTGTTTATCCAGGGTCTTCTGGGAACATACTTCAAATACTGCTGTTCAGAAATGAATATACTGTAGCAGAATATACACAAATCTAGTGATGTACATACATTATGTTCTTTAAAAACACAGGATATTGAAATATGTGTCATGCACATGGTACATTATATACCAATGAGATTATTTGGTGATGTAAACCGTATCAATATGTCAGAAGAGAAATTTCCCCAATGTTCAGAACATTACTCCTAGACTTCCTATATTACACTTCAGGTAATCTTAAAACAGTACATTCAAAAGCAGAGTAGGGCCTCAGCTCAGAGTCCCTAAGATACTTTCTTCAGTTTAGTCTTGAAATAATAGAGTACTGAGAGAAGTGCTTTAATCTGAAGTGCTAAAAGTAAATGGAACTTCAGTTTACTGAATCAGAAGCATCTCTATAGCATTCCACACACAGTGATCTCTCAACTAATGCTAGAGAGGCAGACTCCAGGGCAGAAACAGTATTTGCTTCATTAGCTCTGTTCTGCACTGTGCCAAGTATCATCTATCTGCATCATCTTGAACATTGCTAAAAGTGTCTTATCATCTCTCCAAAATACAGTATCCTGGTTCACATGAATTAATGGACACTAACCAATTTTGGATTATGATCCAAACATAGACCAGTGCTCAGCAATGATAAAGATATGGAAATTTTTGACCACATGGGTGAAAAAGAGTCTCAAAACAGTGTAAGATTTTATTTTGGTTTTTTTTTTTTACAAAGATGATCCCAAGATCCTTTCTACAAGGACTTCCATCCACAAGTACAGATGGAATTTGCACCATCTCAAATTCAAATAAATTCTTGGTTGCCCCAAGAATAATGCAGACAGCTTAATATCTAAAGGCCCCTCACATTTTAGGCCCATACCAGGATGTCTTTGCCAAATTCTGATTTTAATTCTCTCCCAAACCAGTGCAGCTGATAGTCAGTCCAAAGGTATCACTATCAGAAACACAGGTGCACCTCAACACCTTTACTTCCTAATCTTTGCTAAATCTTAGCACATTACAAGAGCCCATCTACGACTAAGAAAGCCCCAGTCACACTTCACATACAGACTCTGCCCCCTGAGTTCTGTTACCAGATAATGGCCTTTTCTACATTAAAAAGCAATGACATCTCTATGCAGAATGGAATGCAGGTGCAGTCACTGCCTGTTTATTATCTTTGCCATACCTCCTTGGCCTTACAGTGATACTTATTCCTAGGAGCTTAGCTTGAAGAGATAAGACTGCACACATTTGTCAGTCTTTTACAAGAAGCAGAAGTACTTTGCTGAAAGTCAGCAACCCAGCAATTCCCCCACTGAATATGACTCTATCTGCTTCTCCCTTGCCATTCTCTCCGGATGTAAGCCTCCTCTATCCCACTAATATCCACTATGAATTACTGTCAACAGTCTCAGAAAGCAAATCCTTCTGATAATAAACAAATGATTCCCCATTTAGTCATGTAGAAGTCAGTGGACTTACACCACAAATAGAATACCAAAATGCACTGCTACATTAGACTACATAACCCTACAATATCACAGAAAAGAACTGGATAATTTCAAGGAATTTTAGATACATGATATATACCACAAGTAAATATTATGCTTACTTTAGCTAATATTTTGTGTTTGTTTTAAATTCTCCATTTACTTTTTTTTTTTTTGCCTTTATTTCTTGAAGGCTGATCTAGTGCCTCCATATCAATAAAAGAAGAAAGGTTCTTTAGCAGGGAGATTAAATAAAAACTATAAACAGGAATTCAGAGGAGTAAAACCAAGTGATCTGATAACTGCAAGGGAAACAACCTTATCTGAGGAAATGTAAGGGAAATAATTTTAAACAAGTGGATGAATAAGATTTAAAAAGAGGTTGGCAGCTATATGAAGAAAATTATGGCTATCAATAGTCTTCCAAACAACACATGGTAAAACTACGTCTTGCATATTTCCTTTGGAATGGACCTTTGTCACCAGTGTATCTACTAAGAACATTTGGAGCAATATTCAAAATAACAATGCTTTTATTCTTACAGTGATAACATATTCAGGAAAACTAACTTATATTTTCCCAAAGTTGAAGTAGCTGAATTGTTCTCCAAACCGAGTGTTTACACAGTGGCTGGTCTCAATTAAGAGCCAAAGCCAAGTAACAAAAGATCAAATTGTTTAGATGTCTGTATCATGACTTTTTTTTAGTGAAAGAGCTGATAAAAAGCATGACATTCAGCAAAATGTAATATCCTTACAAATTTCTCTCAGCTGGCAAAATTCAGATTTAAGTACAAGACATATTTATATAACCTTAATATAAGTAAAGATAGGTAGATGTTTTTAAACTTGTTGTTGTTGTTGTTGTTATAAAAACATATGCATTGTGTTTTGAATATTAAAAACAAGAGCTTGTAATTTCCCTGAGTAAAAAAAATATGAAAATCTTCCTTAAAGGCATTTCAGTTCTAGAAATTAATTCCATAGCCAAAAAAAAATAACAAAAAAAAATTAAAGTAATATCAAGACACTCTCCAATTTATGATCTAAGAAATTATATTCCCAAGTCTGCAGCACACCCACAAGGCTGAGTCAAATCATTCAACACCACTCTACAACCATTCAGAAAAAGATATGTTACAGAAAATAAATTGTTATGGTATGAAGAACAGACTACTGAAGGATGGTTTATCAGGCCTCCGTTGGCTTAAGGGTTCATTCATAAATGTCAGTAGATTATTAACAGATAATTTAAGTCTTCTTGTTATTATCATAAATAGTCTGATACATATACATTTAAAAGAACAGCTGTAGGATTTAGCAATTTATGATTTATCTACTATAGTAGATGAGACAGACAAAGTTAGAAACCCAAAATAGTATTTTATTAGACAATCTGGTTTATGTGGTAAAATATAACCAAGTCTCACCTGGCTCCTCCTTCAGATACAATATAAAAATGTAAAACTGAAAGTTAAATTAAAGCTCAGTGTTCTGAGTTTAATCACACTTTAATCCATTAAACCATTTCTTTCTCAGTAACCTTTTCATGTTCCACAAGTAATAAATTACCTTCCTCTCTAGTTCTCATCAGAGAAGAAAATCAGCTTGAAATACATTTCCACACCAAGGTGGTCTGTCAGCTCCAGGAGTAGCAATAGCTTTTTCTCTCAGGTAGTTTAACTAGACACATTAATCAGTCAGATCAAAACCACTTTTCTCAATTTTTTTTTTCAATTAGCTTTGAAGCTTGCAGCTTTTCTTCTGAACCTGAAGAGAACTTGTGGAACCACAACACTATTTACTGTCAACTACTTCAGTTGGTCTAACAAATGATATTACTGCTTCTGAACAAATACACACTTAATAAATAATCTGGACACTATCAAGGTCTAAACTGAAAACTTTCTTATGAATCTGAATTGATCAATTTTAACATGTAATTACTATAATATTGTGTCTGAATGCTGTTAGCTGGAGCAGCTCTGAAGAATTAAGACCAAGTCTCACCATCAAATATTTTGCTATTGCAATCTGTAAATAACACGGATTGAGTACGTAACAGATGCCTTTAAAGAAAAAATAAATAGTATTTATTTTTTACACATTATAGAAGAGAAGAAACATCTTCATCAAGAAGTTCATCATGGAAGATTTAAGTTTGCAGGTAGGAAAAACACTAATGATAAGAATAGCAAAACAATGAGACATTTCCTTCAGGCAGTGTGAAATCTCTATTGCTAACATATTTAGGAACAAATTATGAACATTGGGAAAAAAATAATTTGACATAAATAGGTATATCTTATCTTGTATTGCACAGGCGAGTGGACTAATAAGCCCTGTCAGATATCTCAGAATTACCATTTGTTTCTATAATAGCACTTAATACAACTTCAGATCCACTTCCTCTTTCTCTGGCCTGTTTAACCTGGGGCAAAAGCTAGATATAGCCTGAAAAATTATCCATACTGCCCACAAGCTAAATAAATAAATAATAAAAAAGGTCAACAAATAGAACTGCATTAGTCATTGAAAAAAAATAAACCACAAACTTGTTAATCCTAAAGGTAACATTGCTGTGTCTGCATTAACATAGTAAGTGTGGAAGGTCCGGCAGAACATTTAAATTATATTATCCAATATTTTAAACTACTATCTTTAACATGAATATTAATAAGTGGAGGGAAAAAAAATTACATTAGTATTTGATGAATATCTTAGAACAAGTAGATGGATCTGTTTCTGGTCAAGACCATCATGGTATGTATTTGCAAACTAAATCTCTGAATCCATTCTTTTTCTAGTCAAAACTGAAAAAATGCTCTGTTGTGATCAGCTTGAAGAGGTATGAACTAAACCATTTGATTATATGCACTATAATTCCTGGATCTTTCACAAAACATGAACACAGAAGTGTTCCTAAAAGGAATATTTTAAAGAACAGAATTTTAATCTGTTCCACTAGAATGTGAACATAGAATGACTACAAAATTTTATACCATAGGGATTTTAATGGTACCATTTTATCAAAGTGCTGCTATTAAGGCCTTTGATGAGTCTGCTCAGGCCTTTGAATCAGGCACATGAATACTCCAGCCTTTGCTTGTATTCTAGCTTCAACGTCTTTTAAAGTGTTGGACCTTATTCGTTCTTATGCACAGTGCAAGAACAATATTTTATTTAATGCTTTAAATTAAAGCTACAGAATTTAAACAAATTATGTTATCAAGACCAGGACTCATGCAAATACTAGTGATATGTCATTTAATAAAACCTTTAAATCAATATCCTGGAAATGGAACAATAATAAAAAGCAAGTGTTTCCACACAGCAGTTAAATATGAAGAATTGTTCGAAGTTATGCTTTTAAAAAATCTGTTTTAAGCAGATTTTAAGCATGGGTGTTTGAAGAAAATTACATATTATCTAGCTACAATATGCAATTACCCTGTATTATCACACAGTCAGTTTATAAACCCATTAAGAGTACTAGGACAATAGTAGTGATTAGCAAGACAAAATAGAAAGGTATGTTAGGGGCATTAATATTATTATGGATCTATAGCTATATCTAAAAAAATGAAGAGTATCATAACTATTAGTTTTGCTGATATAATTAATGTTTGTGTAATAATGAATGATAGTCCATCAGGAAAAAATAGACACAGTACTGTTGCAAATTCTAAATCTATAACAGTATTGTCTTCCACATTCTGTAGTATTAAGCAGATGAGAACTCAGGGCAAAAAGGTCACTATTACTGATTTCTCTAATACTCCAGAGTATTTGTAGTTGAACAAGATATTTCAGACACATTACAGGCTGTATAAAACAGTATTTTTAAAGTCAAAACAGGCTCAAAATCTTTGCTGAGGTCAGATACTCATTAGTAAAGGAGAGCGTTTAGTGTCTGGATCAATGTAATTGCACTGAGATGAAAGGAAACTGCATGCAGTAGAGAATCTCTCTATAAATTACACAGGTCCCCTTAGTTTATTCTCACTGAAGTCAACAGCACATAGTCAGCAGCTTCCATAGGATTGCTGATGGCCCCTAAATTGTCTTTGAGTGTACATCATAGGGCCTGTAATTTCCATCTTTTATTCTGTCTGATGAGAGGTAACCTCGCAGATATGTCACTGGAGCTAGCATACCCATATTGAAATAAGGAATCTAGAATGAAGACATTTCCCTTTATTGCACCCTTTTCTGAAGAAAATTAACACTACCTCAGAGTTATTATTGGTGAACTGCTCAGCTTTGCTAAAATTTGATATATAATGCGATAGATATTGAGTGAATTTTGACAGTTGATGGAGATGTTTAATAGCACACACTTAAGCAAATCAAGTTATTTTGAGAAATGTGGAGGTAGAATGGAGTTAGTTTGCTGATTCTGAAGAATACATTTTAATAGTAGAATAAGCCTGGAGTCCCATTAACAAAACCTATATCTTCACTACAGTCTTCCATTTTCACTTGCTAAACTAACCACAGAATTTGTTGAATATATCTGATGAGATCATAATGTACTTTATTTACATTCAGTGCAGGCACATGTCAGGGGGTAACAAGTTGGTTTATTTGGAAACCTTTTTAAACCTTTTTTTCCCTTTCCCTGCCTGCAGTGAAGAATGGGGGGGGGCAGGGTGGTGGTTTTTCGTGGCGGTGCCTCCTCCATCTCTTTCTTCCCCATCACCTCTGCTTTTTCACTGCCCTGTTGCTGCTGATCACATGCACCCTCTGTCAGCTCTCCGCAGTGATTCGGAGCACCCCTGTGGCCTGTGTGGGTTCATCTGAGTTTCTCCTAAACCCCATTTCCCCATGCCCTGTGGGGGGGACCAGGCCCAACCTTGGGTGTCAGCAGCTGCCACCTTTTTTCCTCTCTTGATCTGTCAGGCCGCCATTTTGCACCTGCCTGCCACCATTTTCTCTCTCCCAGAGCCCCCTTGCTGCTCATAGAAGGAAAGGGAGATGAACATTCGGAGTTTGTTTAACATTGCTGGTTACATCATGTACAAATCCACACACACGTAGATATATATTAATAAAATTCTTGTCGCCTTATATACCTTAAGGTCTTGCATCTCTAAATTTAAGATAATAAATGTCCAAACCAGGACAGCACAGCACCTATTGAGCATGAAAGACAGGCTTAGAGCTAGATCTAACGTCAGTCTATGAGACTGAGCAAATTTTGCTCTTCCTTTAAAATAGTTCTTTCCCTGAACAGAGACCATATATACTAACACATTATCAGACAAACTTTACTCTGATACATGTATACATGCACACATTCCTTATGGACTACATTGGGAAACAAATTGCCATATCACTATTTCACTGTATGTGGCTTGTTTGATATAAATATGTAATTTACATTAAAAGAAAGTAGATACACACATGTCCTTGGGGATTATTTGTTTCCTGGAATTCAGTGAGTCAAAACCACAATGGTTAAGAAATATAACTTTCCTCTTTCTCTGCTTTTTTTCATCTAATCAACCTTCAGGATCATCAGCTTTTTATCTGCTTTCACAGATAAAATTCTTTGCAGAATACTTTGTAGAAAAATTCTACAATTGAATTCTTCTAGATTGAGATACCCTATGTTTATACTGGCACCAGGTTGTACTGAATTAATGAACTTCACACTCAATAAGCACACAAAAAAAAAAAAGCTAGATATTTGGGGATTAAGGAAGTATATGACATTAAGAATGCCCAGGAAGACTGGATTCAGCATTCATAGTAATGCATGAACCACATAATTCAAATAACACCTCCACACCAACATGCAACAAGATAAGCTCCATTACTCATATAATTGTTCAAAATCCCCTAAGAAGTATCTTTTCTGCCTAATTATCACAACCATTTGGAATCTATATCAGATTTGTGCTGCAGAGGGACTATAGGATATTTTGTAGAGCAAGGAAAGAATCTGTGCTAAAAATACATTTTATATCTGACAGAATGGGCACTAAATTTCAGCCTTCTTCTTGTGCAGGGAGCTATTCTGCTAATAGCTACAAAAGTCATCCGCATAAATGAGGAAGTTTAAAATATAAGGCTGAGCTAGTATTGTTCAGACAACCCTTTTTTGATAATGTCTAAATAATAGTTGGTTTGTTTTGGTGGGCTTTTGTTGTTGTTTTGGCTTGTTTTTTTGAGTTGCTTTTTTGTAGTTTGATTGTTCGTCTTAGGGGTGGAGTGTGTCACTGTTACAGCCTGCCCTGGTAATAATACAATGACAAGTGTTTTTCTTTCAGTGACTTGGAATGAAGATAAAGATGCACAGTTTGGAAGAATGAACTACTTAGGTCCCTGAACTGAAAAGGAAATAGCTGATTCCTACAGAAATTTAATTAAATACATCAGACTATTAGAGACTAGTTGTAGCCCCTTTTACCAGTCATTATAAAGCACATAATCATATAAGATAGGAGTGTTATTTTTTTTTTCACTCACCAAGAACTTGCTTGTTAAAGTTCCTGAAAAGTGCTGGGAAAGATGTCTTCCTCCAATGGGAGGGAGACCAAGGAAAGCCAGAATTCAGCCTCAGGGAGCATTGATGCATCCCACTTTCATTCTGTATTTGTCCTTAAGCTCTAATGCATCAGGAAAAAAAAAAAAAAAAAGGTAAATAAGCACTAATTCTAATATAAACACTCGAAGCCAATCTATGTACCAAAAGCAGAAAGGATTTTTTTTCTGGTTATCAACAGATAATACTACCCTTAAGTGTGAGTTAATAGAATATAAATACAGTCCAAAATACAACATAATCACACTTCACATCCTCCACAGATTAAGGTCAGGGCAACCCCCAGACCAATAACAGATACTCTCTTTAATAGCCACCCCCCCACCCCCCAACCTTCCCTAAAGGGGAATAGAAAGGGAATAAGAGAGAGAGACTTAGCAATTAGAAAAGGAAACTAGAACAGCTTTAATGAAAAGAATAATAACGGAATCTATACAAATATGTACAAAACCAGTACTGAACCCAACCCCCCTGATGGTAATTACATCACCTTCACTGATGCTGTGGAGTTGGCACAGGGAGAGTCCCAGAATGGGTCCTGGAGACAGGAGCTGGATTCTGGCACCGGGTTCAGGAACACATCAATCAAAGGCAGTATGGACAGAGTCTTCCTTGGTACTCCGATGGGGAGAGATCCCCAAGAGAGGAAGAACCAAACAAACACAAGAATGTGAGAGCCTAGAGCCCCTCTGGATCCCTCAACTTTATACACTGGATATGACATCTGTGGGCTGGAATACTTCATTGTTCAGTTTGGGGTCACCTGTCCTGTCTGCTGCTCCCTGCATAATATAAAAATAAAAATAAATAATATAAATAAGATATAAATATAAATAGAAGCCTCCTAATCCCTAGTCTTCCTATAAAAAGTAGTTGTGAACATCCATGTGAACTTGCTGTCAAATCATCCTTCAGCTAAGTAGTTTTTTCTTTTCATTAACGTTTATGGCCCCCGCCACTTTATATTCACGTGCAGTTCACAATATTTCTGTTTCCTTTAAAGTATCTTGCTTGCATACCCCAAATTCATGCCAACCTTTTAGCCATTACATTACACTGGAGGCTCAGCAGTCATCTGTTACCTTGGGTCGTTTGAGAATTACATTAGACACTTCAAAAGTGAAAGTCAGTGCCTTGCAGTCTCATTTCTTAATTGTTGGTTATAAGGGAAATCCTTTCTGATAAGACACCCAGGAAGGTTCAGCACATATTCCAAATAAAGATCAACTCAGCTAGTGAAACAATATACTCACCACTTGCCCTCCCTCATTATGTTGCATCAACATAAAAGGGGGAGGGGAAAAATCTGTTATAAGCAACCCTTTCCCTTATTTCCACTCTTTTTTAATTTTTGTACACACACAAAATAAATGGACAATTATACCCATTATCCAGACATCTATAGTAAGATAGTGGAACAACAGCTTAGGTTTACAGTAGAGTTTAAATCTAAACTGCTTGGACAGAACCTAACAGGGTGATGTAGCAAGATCTAGCAGAAAAGTTGCACTGAAAAAAAAAAAAAAAAAAAGGAAATTATTGTTTTAAAAACAAACACCCAGCATGTTCTGTACAAAGTTTTCCACTCAAGTCTAGATACCCTAAAGGCAAGGCTAACAATAAATAGGAAAAAAAAAATAATTTCAATCATTTCAGTCTTCTACACTTCAGGGCAGTGGGGAGAAAAAGAATAGGGAATAATAATATAAATAGTGAAAAAACATCTTTTGACATCTTCCAGCAGCAACATTTTAGGCTCCTGTTGAAAGAGGCCATAAACATATCATGTACATATTCTGTAATTTCTCTGTTCTCTTTCAAGGAAACATTTATTGGAGACATTAATATGGAAACAACCTATAATACTGAGTACCTGTTTATGTAATAACCTTTAAATGGTTAGACATTACATAATTTTTATAACTCTTTGCAAGAATTCTGAATTCCAAATACATCCCCACAAGGCCAGAGTGAATTTACACTAAACCTGTAACTATCCAAATGAGCACTCAGGGAGTGGGGTGAGAATTAAGAGTTTAATTTATACTTGGATTTTTTTTAAGCATACAAAAGCTTCCAATAAGATATAACTATGATCTACTGAAACCAGGGGGATTAATAAAATGTGGGGAAAGCTATAGTCAGAAAAAAAAATAATAATTACAGCTACAATGAAATACACTTTTCACATTAGAAGCTCAAGCACATCTTTGATATTCTAAATTAAGAGTCAGCTTGACTATAGACTTTCTGAGTGCTGAGAAGAAACTTTCAAGGCCTTTCTGCACTCCTGTTTGCATTGCTTCTTCACTAGAAAACCTATAGGGTCCAACAGGCAATGTCATTGAACTACTGCTTTTTGAAGTAAATGAATACTCTGAGTGGATGTGGGCATCAAACAGCTGGGAATCCTCAGTACCTCTTCAAAACTAACACCTCCTGAGATCAGTTACAGAATGTATATCATCTTTACCCATCTATATTTATCTACTATTTTGGATCTATACTGCCACCCGAAGAATTAAAACAGTTGAAATGTCTTTTTCCCAGAACAAATAGGCAGCATGAGCTGAGCTGTTTAGATGGGATGGTGGAGCAGTAGAGTACAACTGCACAGTGAATGTTTAGCTTGTGCAGATTACTAAAAGACTTTTTTTGAGGGTTTGGTCATGGAAATAACAGCCCTAAAACTGTTTTGGGACCACTGAAAAATATTTTTGTTCTTTGAATAAGAATTAAAAAAAAAAAAAAAATTAAAAGTTTTTCACTTCTACAATACAAAAAGGAAAAAGTTAGGGTTGGTTAAGGTTTGGGTTTTTTTTTTTGCCAATTTACTTAGGATGGCCAAATCATACTAAAATACCATAAATAACAAATTCCTTTGAAACTGTCCCCAATGCATTTTTATGTGATATTAACACTTGCTCAAAATATTTTTTTTCCCTTCATTCATTTGCACGTTTGGATAGCTGACTAATGGAGTACAAAGGATAAATGTTGTAATTTTATTGCTGCTTTTTCTGAGCAGATGGTTGTTCAGATTCTTCTGATTTACCTTTAAAATAAATATAAATTCAACTTGCAAACAGCATCATTTTAAAGTATAATTACAATGCAAAACCCCATTTTCAAAATATACGTGCAAGGAACAATAGTTTTTATCTACAGAAGTGTTGAGGATGGCTTCTGAGTAACTAATACAAAGCAGAAGGAAAACACAAGGGAACATTAGATTCATAGCACAGTCATCAACAAAGCATCGTTACAGCATTTCCATTTTAATAAAGCTGGAAGCTGTGTGGGTTAAGCTGCCTTTCCTCTTTCCTTCAGCTGTGCCTTGTAACACTAGCTGGTTTGCAGCAAATTCACAGCAAGCTAGAGACAGAGGACTACTCCAATACAGCCTGGAAAGGAAACACATCCATTCAGTGGAGAATACAGCTACTTTTTGCTGAAGAGCTCTATAGCACTTTTAGCACCATTATGACCGGGTGCATATCCTAGGAAAGCAATCTTTTGCAAGTGAGCTATATTTAGAAAACACTGATCTGATGTTTCTAAAAGACCCTAATTTACTATACTGAATGCAAATGAGACAGAACTGACTGGGAAAGGAAGTCAGGTTTGGCAATTCAAAACAGTGAAAAGCTTATCCTATGTATTACTTAAATAAAACTGCAGTTTAGAAAGCTTGATGGTCCACAGTTAGGATCCATAAAATTTAAACAAATTTACAGCATCTGAAAGTTATCCTATCCTTCACACAACTCCCATGTCATGGTTGGCACACCCACAACAATCCTGCTGAAGTTCAGCAACTAGATTCTGAATTAATCCTGGATCTGAATTCCAAAGCAATCAAAAAATTTCACCCCAAAACTGCTACTCACTCCCTCCATTTCCATTAGAGGGAAAAACAAACAAACAAACAAACAAAACAGAAAACAGAGTCAGTTTCTCATCCATCCTTCTACTTCTGTTGTATTGACAGGACGAGAAGCAATGGGTGCAAGTTGTAGCACAAGAGGTTTAGGGTCAACACAAGAAAGAATTTTTTCTCAGTGAGGGTGCCAGAGCTCTGGAACAGGCTGCCC
>JAOEGS010011297.1:0-68883 GCA_025447755.1 Corythornis vintsioides | reverse complement strand
TTTTTTTCTTGAAACCTTGCTCTAAGTTAAACCAGAATGCTGCTGATGAGATGTGGGTTTTGACCTGTGTGTGTTTTAATACAGTGTATCAACTTCCATCTTCTTGTTAGGTTTTTACTGTCGGTCTGCTTGAGAGGGGAGAGGGATTGATCTTGTTGCTCCTTTGAAAAGTCCTATGGAAGAGTTCTGACTTGGAAGAGATTATGTTAGCAGGGTGACAAATGAAAGGCTACAGTTTGAGACCACAGTGTTGTTTTTAAAGTTCAGTAAGAAGAGATTTGAAACTTAAAAATGGCTATGAAAATATTTTGCATTTCTGAAATGTATGGATGAGAGAAATGCAGAAAGAGGTTGGTCTGTCTGTGCATTCTGAAATGTGAAATGTGTCTGAAGTTGTTACAGTAGTAACCTAGAAAATCTGAGGTTTTCTCATTCAGCAGCTCCAGAGATCTTTTGATTCTGCGAAGCTGTACACATTGCTGCAGCTTAGGGTAAATGGAGGAGCAAATTGAGATTGATGCCTTTACTTTTAATTCCCTCTTCTGGTCACCAGGAAATAGAAAATACAGGACTTCCTTGAACTTAAATTTTAACCAGAACATAGTGCTAGAACCCCACATCAGCACCATCAGTATTTTGGAGAGAAAGTATTAAGATTGAAAATGTTGACATGGTTCCTGTATGTCAGTTGTGTTTATAGCTGCTGGAACTTGCAGTACGAGTTGAAATAGGTTGCCCAAGCTCTTCTACTATTGCTCCACAATAGCACTGGTTTAGAAAAACAGGTTGCCTTTTAAGGCAAGACAGCTGTGCTTATGCTGTGGTCTTTCATTCTATATGTGCTTTGTTAACTTTAGACCGTCTCTTATATAAAAGAAGAAAATTTGATAATCTAATTAACTTTTTGGGATTTTTAGGAAATTCTTTGCACTTTTGAAGTTGTCTGAAGTTAGAGAAATCTGCCATTTTTCCCTACAAATGTATTCTCAGCCTTTTTTGGTTCCTAAAGTCCATCTATGCCACACACTGAGTTAGATGCCCAAGGTGTGATCACCTCAGTCCTGATTAGTTCTACTGGGCGTATACGATGCTTGCCAAGAGTAACATCCACGTTTTAATGAAGACTTGTCATATTTACTTTAGTGCATGTGAAGTTAGAGGACTGATTAAAAAATTGTAACTGAATCAAATTTAATGGCAGTGAAATTGTGCAAGCTGTTCTATAAATTACTAAATGGCTTAGGTTAAGAATGTTCTGTTGACCTCTGGTTTTGATGAGCAGATTTGTCTGGAATCAGTAGTATATAGTTTGAGACATTTCATGTGATAAAAGTAATGAATGTACTCCTAAAACTATTTTATAGCCTTTCCATCCCCAAGCAGTTAAAAACCTAAGGGGTTTTGCTTTAGACAAAGACAGGTTTTAAAACATAAGTGCAAACTTGTAATGCCAATTTCAGGCAGTTTGATTATTGGAATTTGTGGTTTAAATTTGTATAAAATTATCTGGCTTGGATGAAGCTGATGGCATATCACTGATGTGTACAGATAACTCTTAAACTGTTACCCTACTATCAATTTAGTAACATCATAATTTTCAGACTTGGAGATTTCTTGGTACAAGGTGTTAATATGACTTTCTGAACAGTCATGTGAGCACTGTTCACAGAAAAAAAACTTCACAACCTTTGAAAAAGTTTTGAGCTGTATCCATTTGTTTATCATTCAAGGTATCCATCTCGTATTGAGAAGATAGATTATGAAGAGGGGAAGATGTTGGTCCATTTTGAACGCTGGAGCCATCGCTACGATGAGTGGATTTACTGGGACAGCAACAGGCTGCGGCCCTTGGAGCGACCAGCACTGAGGAAAGAAGGGCTGAAAGATGATGAAGAATTTGTTGTAAGTGGCACATTTACTTTGAATCCTTTTTTGTAAACTGTCCTGCTTGTTTTCCTACACTGAATCTCTCTAGCACATAATGTTTAATTGCTTTTAAAGGAAAAAAAAGAAAAAAGAAAAAAATTATTAAAATATTAATGACTACATTTGTATAAAATAGGATTTTAAACCTGGAGAAGAAGTCCTGGCTCGTTGGACAGACTGTCGATATTACCCTGCAAAGATTGAAGCAATTAATAAAGAGGGTATGTATTCTGTATGGCCCATTGGTGAGGACTGTTTGCATATGCTGTGCTGTAGCTGTAGTCCACTTAAAAAGTGACATGTGTATAGAATTTTCCTCACTGTTTCAATATGAAGTGTAAATGTTTCTATTCTAAATATGTACTAAGAAGTTAATTCCTCTATGATCTGTATGAAATTAGTATACTGGAATTTCTTCAGGAAGACAAAATGTTTAATGTTTCCTCAGTGATGAGAAGAGTATCCTGTGCACGGGGATAGGAATAGTTTGTACTGTTATTGGTTTGGGCTAATGATATGTTTAAATTTTGTCATTGTCTCAGGAAAGGTAGTTCTCTTCAAAGTTCTGTCTATTGGAGATAAATAATGGAAACAGGGAAACAAGGGAATACCTTAGATGCAATACTTCAGAACGGGGTGATACTTCTTACGAAATTTTTACTGTAGTTTAAAACAAATTAAGGTTTGATTTTGTATTGAATTATGGCAGCTTAAATATTACATGTTTTTAATGAGTTATGACCACAAGTGACACAGTAGCTTAAACATGCTTGAAGTTGTCCAAGTGGACAAAACAGCAATATAAAAGTAGGGTGTTTTATTTTTTCTTCTTGATCCTGACTGTAGGTAACTCCTGGTTCTTTTGTTCATACCACGTACAAAACATTTTGCTAAGCTTTCATAGCAACAAGGTGTGTTTGTTTCTTAACTACTGGTAGTGATTGCATCAATCCTTTTCTAGGAACATTCACAGTACAGTTCTATGATGGTGTTATTCGATGTCTTAAGAGGATGCACATCAAATCTATGCCAGAGGATGCAAAAGGGCAGGTAAGAGTATGTTAAGTATCAATTTGATAGCTTTATATAGACTTTTAAAATACCTTGTGATAATAAAAAATGTGATCTAGCACAACTAGTTTTAGATTCCAGTTTTTATTCTAGGTCTGTACTGTTTTGCTTCAGCAGTTTATGATGCTGCCCCAGGGTGTGCTACTCTAGTAGCCTTGGTTCTGTCTGAACTGCCCAGTGCCGCTCGCTGCGCTGCCAACCCATCTCCTGCCAGAGCTTTGTCTTGCAGACTTGGCAAAACCAAGACCATCCAGAGACTTTTTCCTCTGGTGTCCTTTCAGGAAAAAGATTTAGCTTGTCAGTGGTGTGCGCTGCTGAATTTATTTTTTTTTCTAACCCAGCTTCCACCACATCTCTTTCATTTGCTACTGTGGTAGCTTTTTGCCCACACATTCTTATTAACGTGACTGTTCTGTGTGGATTTTCTCCACTGTATCAGAACTTCTGAGGATTCAGACATAAATATTTCTTTAACAGCAACTGGGCAATATCAAAAATAAATAAGAGGTGCTGAGTAGAAGTTGAGGGAGGCTGTGGAGAGCATAATAGAGTCACTAGACATATCTTTACTTGCAAAAGAAAAACAACATTGAAAACTGTTACTTGTTTTCAGTGGAAATGCCATTGCATTTATCTTGCATGGTAACTGTGGTCTTGTAGTTAATGACAAATTACTCCACTGATGCTGAGACAAGAAACGTAAAAACACTGCTCTTACTTGCTCCCAGTTTTCTTCAGAATACTTCTAAGTTGGCAGACAAAAATTAGGTATTTCATAATTGCTCTTGTAATTGTTTGTATTGTTAACAAGGGCAGATGGAAACATTTCTGTGTCCTGGCCTCCAGGTTCCAGGTAGCTGTACACTGGGGTTCTTCTATACAAAGAACAGTGGAACTTTGCAGACAACAACTGTTCAATTTAAACTGTGTTTCCCTGAAAAGATTAAAATTGAAATCATATCATGCTAACAGTGGCTTCTTGCTGCAGTCTTACAGTATCTCTGTTGAATCAGTATGTATTTCAAACAATATTTTCAGTATGACAGCAAGTTAAGAAGCTAGCATAGTTCATTTTACTTCAGAAAAAGGAAAACTTGGGTAATTATTACTGAACTGAAATAACCCTTCTGTGACAAACAGGTCCCTTAGTTTGATCTGTGCTTTTTCTAAGGAGCTATATTGTGTGTAATACAAGTGTAGTAAATACACTTCACAATTATTTTGATGTCCAGACATGCTTGGTGGCAGTCCAGCTCATCTAGTATTTCTATTTTTTCTCAGTAGTTGAGAGTTAGGGTGTCAATCTCATGCATCTCAAGGGCTGACTGTAGGTGGCTTCACTGAAGTCTGGAGACAGAATAAGAGAGACCAGATTTACACTTTCTGAGAGGAATTTAGCTTTAAGTTGTCTTGCAGAACCAGCAATGCCAGTTATGCTTTCTGTAATGCTAACTGATACTAGTTCTAGCATTTCATTTGGCAAAATTAGAGATGGGCGTGAAGTTCTGTAGCTTTCAAAGGAAAGGATACTTTTCATGCTATGACTATGTTATGGTAAAGTGTTTTTCAAAATATTTGTGGTATTTAAGAAAAAACTGTGATCTGAGATTTGTTTTGAAAATCAGTTATCTGAAACTGAACTTTATCAAAGCCTAGAACTCAAATGGATGGTTTTTGGGGTTTTTTTGCTTTATTTATTCTAGAAGAAGACAATTACAAAAAATTATATAAATCTTAAAATAAATGCCAAGAATATAATGTTATATTGCTAATCTACTATATTGAAAAACCGTGGAGTTGTTAGATACAAAACTTCATGCTTAATTTAAACCTATCTCTTGCTTTTTATCTGTTTCCAAAGGAAAAAATTAAACAGCATTTTAAAGATGAGTGTAAGCTTAAGATACTTCAAGTTCTAGTGCATTAGCAAATTTAACAACTGTAAGATCTGTTTGGAAGGTGTGTGCTAAGCAAACAGAATTTGAATTGCATAGAGAGATACAGACTGGGTAAGTCTTTGATTTGAGCTTAGAGTGTCTTAAAGGAAGAGACTGTAAATGCTCTTAACACTCAAACTACTTTTGAGTGGCAGCAGAAGTGTGTTCTAATAAGACTTGGCTGCGAGGGTGGAAAGGCAAAATTTTTCAAGAGTGGAAAATCCCTGTGTGGCTCAATGCAACGGGGTGATAGGTTGCAGCTAAGTGCATATTAATTGAAATCACACCAAAATGGGGCTAATGTAGTACAGAGAGAAAATTAAAAAAAAGATGGGGATATTGAGACTGCCCTTGTGAGAGCACATGTGAAGTATTCAGATAACTTACTTTTTCTGTTTCATGTTTTTTGTTTTATCTTCGATGTAATCAGGCGCGCGAGAGGGAGCAGATAGCGCCGGAGCTGAGATTAGTCACGGAAATCGAACCAAAAGAAGTGAGTTTTGAGGAGGGTTTTGAAGGAGAGGGAGGGGACTTGGCACACAGGAAGAGGAAGCTGAGGAAAAAAGCATGGATTTGCGATTGGGACAGAGGAAAAAAGAAGATGTGACAGGAGACAATGTGAGACAAGATGTAGGTGGGGCAGCCTGTTTAGAATTTGAAAGGTGAGGGTAAGGAATCCAGGCTTGATGTGGAATCAGCCAGTCAATAGCTTGATGATGTTTTATGTCTGTGTATGTATGAATGTGTGGGAGTTGGGAGTTGTGATTGTCAGGAGAGGAAAAATGGCTGTTATCTAGTACTGTAGAGAAGCAGAGGTGGTGGTTGTAGGCAGGTGAAGGGAGCACGATGTGTGTGAATTCTGCTATTGGTGCAAGGGTTGGATTGTAGAAATGATTCTGTTTTGCCTTCCCACTGTTGCAGGATGAGGTTACACAAAGGAATATTTTAAAATACAAGTGTTTAGCTAATTCATGTGTAAGGCTGTTGGGTAATTTCTACTAACGTATTTTAATATATAATTTCCCATGCTTTGATTTAGTGAATCTAATTAGCATAATGACTTTTTTTTCTCAGCAGCGATAATGTTCTGTCTTCTAACTACAGTGTCCCATTACTCCTCTGCTGTCAATTTTCTCAGCTTACTTGAAAGATGAATTTTAACAAGAATAAAAAAGAAGGAAATACCCTTTTTTTAAGTTATATATATAAATGCGAAGCTTTAACTGGGGTGAGGTGCTGTGGGAAGTGGGAAATAAGTCTGGATGGTGCAGAGTTACAAAAGCACAGCCAACAGAAGGACAAATCCAGGACACAAGGGAGAAGTGGGGAAGACTCATAGGAAGACTCTGCTTTTTCTTTCTTACTTTGTAATGTGTTAGTATTTGGGCCCTTGGTTTTGTGTATACCAAATGCTCTGGGGAAAAGTCCTGCTGTTAAGAGATTTGCAACTAGTTTCTGAGATACCTGTGATATGTAGTGTCCTGCTGTTATGATAGACAGAGTAGATATTTTTGCAACAAGTCCCAGACAGATTTCAGGATTCATTGTGCTCCCACTGTTTTTCTCCTATTTTTTGGTTAGATTTTTGAAATGATTTTTTGAATGAATTTTAGATTCTGAAAAAGGCACAAATGCATTTTTCTGAAGGAGGATTTTCAAAAGAAGTATATTTACCTTAGTATCTTAGGTGCTAAATAGTTTTACAGCTCAGGAGCTGTGCATCTGAGCAGCTGCTCTGCAGGAGTTAAGGGTTAAGAAGTGAGAAATTCCTGGTTCATTTCTGGCCAGTTCAGAATCACAAAATTGTGGAGGCTAGAAGAGACCTCTTGAGATGATCTTGTCCACCTCGTCTCTCAAGGTTCTTCTCAATTGTAAATTTATGTGTTAAGTTAGTAAAAAAATATTTCACCATAATTAATGTCTCTGCTCTGGCTTCTGCATATCGAATCTTTGCTTCATTGTTACATGCCCTCCTACATTTTGTAAGCTCCCTGTCTTAAGGAAAGTAGCCAAACAATGAAATAAAAAGCAGAAAACACCTTCATGTTGCACCAGAACAGCTGCTGTTAGAGCAGGACAGTGGTGGTCCTTGATGATCAATGCCTTTGCAGAGCTTCCCATTTCAGGGTGCTTAGCCTGATTGACAAAATGCTTAGAAGCTATTTTGATGCAGGCTGTGCTTCCTTTGCTTCCCACTTTTTTCCGTAAGATCCAAACTCCAGCCATGTTACTGATCCTCTTCATCCCTTGGCCAGGGTACACTGTAAGTCTTTTTACTCTCAGGTCTCCTAACTCCTCACCAGCACAAATAGCTCTATACTTTTTTTGTCCCGTTGGATGGGCAAGGCTCTGGATGGACTGGAGCTAATGTGTGTGCTCATTTTGGCTAGCCAAAGAAGAGGTATGTGTGGTTTTTGATTGACTATGCAGCTGGCACTTGGACATGCTCTTTGTGGCTGGCATGTCACCAAATGGCCTTGGTGGTTGCCTGTTATGTAAGCATTGCCATAGCACTTGAAAACTTTGCTGCTGCAGGCTAGACTGAGTATATGCATCTTGCATTGACCCAGACATCCTATCTTGGAGGAATCAAAACTGCTGGTGTTTCTAAGTACATGGCTTGATGCAAGGTAGAAGCATAACCCATGTAAAGCAGTGACTTTTAAGTATTGAGCTATGGAAAAGGAAAAGCATAGTACAAAGAAAAACAATGCTTTGTATTGTGCTCTGCTTTTCTCATACATCAAAGATGGCAAAGAAACTGTCAGTAGAACAGAAATTTGGAAGACTTATAATATGTAACGTGTGGGAAAAAAAATTGCATTGCAGCAAGATTGAAAAAATCAAGATACTTTAGGTTTCTCTTATGGTAACATCATAAGGAAACAGTCCAGGTTAAGATAGAATCTGTCTACAGTTGGGTAAAAAAAAATTCTAGTTGTAAAACACTCATTCAAAACTAAACAAAAAATAGTAATCTTTTACACCTCTTTTTATGTGGTAGTAAATCTGCAATTACTCCTGTAACCAAATTGCCATGTAGCAAATTAATCGTGGTTCAAACACTCAGATGCTTAAAATTGTTGAAGATGAACATTGCTCTTGTTTTTTATTTAGCATATAACTTATCAAGGTACAGAACTTTTGCATGGAGGTTACAGAGTATTTGAAAAATACTCAGTAAAAAGGATCAATTTAAAATATTTGCAGTCAGATTGATCCCTGGCGCTCTGATTACTTCTCACTAGTGGAAAGAGCCTTGGAAGAATTTAGTTATTTCCATTGATGTACAAGGTGGCTGGACTTTGTCTACATGCCAAAAAATAGATTCATTTGGGTTGTATGTTCTGTTTTACACTTCTTGGATGTTTTGTATATCCAATAAGCCATTATCCAAAATGCACCTTAAATGTGGATTGCGAAAATCATATCCCAGAGAACTTTATTGAAACTATTGAATGGGACTTGTAATATGTAATACAAAAAGAGTGCTATCTGTAGTTACTCAAGAAACACAGATATAATTAGATAAGATTTATCCCTGCTTTATCAGTTTAATTCAGGAAGAACTCTGCCCATCATGCAGCTGCCTGACTGTGCTTTGAGTTGATAGTAGTTTTGAATAACAGTTAAATTTGAGCAGCAATGGAATTGGTGTATTTCATAGCCTGAAGGGTAAGGAAAAAGTCAGTGTTCTGGGTTTGGGAGCACATGGGTTTCTAAAGCTACGACACATAAAAGAGGTAGCAGGGAATGTGTGGAGACAGAATTCTATACATGTTGGGTTTTTTTGAAGGTTTTTTTTTTTTTTCATTCTGCTTTGTATCCACATGGCCTACAGATAGTACTGCAAGTTTATTTAGGCAATTTGGGAAACACACTTTACCTCTCTGAGTAGTAGCCATAAAAATAATTTCATCTGTTCTTGACCATTTCTAGAAGTTTCACTGGGTTTATAAGTGTTTTCTGTTTGAGTCTCAGGCACTTTTTAATACTTACTTAACATTTTTTCCTTTTTGGAGGATTGGATAGCTTTGGTCAAAGCTGCTGCAGCAGCAGCAGCCAAGAACAAAGCAGCAAGTAAACCTAGAACCAGCGCAAACAGCAATAAAGATAAAGAGGACAGAAAATGGCTAAAAGTTCCTTCAAAAAAGGAAGAAACCTCAACCTCTACAATCATGCAGGAAGTCCAAAAAAAGGAAGAGGAGCCTACATCTAGTGACACATTTGGTAAAAAAAAAAAAATTTATATAAATATAAAATAGGTTTTTTTGTAATGGTGAAGTACAGTTCCTGTTGTTAATTTTGCAATTATGTAATAACTTGTATTTCTAGAGGAAGATGTCTCATTTGCTATGATGATCACTTCATGATATGTAACAATCAGCTCAGAATTCTTATCAGATAATTCTAATTCAGTCAGGGGTTACTCCTTGTGCAAAACTTCTCACTAGCTCTAACAGGAGCAAAATGTAGGGTTTTTTGGAATTACTTCATTGTGTGCTTTGGTTCATATTCCTTCATCTTCTGTTACCTGTGAGATAATACCTGGTCTTTTTCTAAGAAAAAAGATAATCCAATATGGACAGTATATCCATATTCAGGGATGTTTGGAACTATTTCTGGGTTGATGAGAGTTTGTTTATTTGAATAGTCTTTAATACTGATCTCTCATAATATTGAAGAAAAATTATGAATTTTGATATAATCTACATCTAAGGCTTAGATGTATAATGGTAAATTTTTAGAATGTCATGTACATTTTTGATAGAATCCTAAAGTCCCTTTAGTGCAGTATTGTAATAGCAGTTCTAAAATATTTAAATATTTTGGGTGGCGTTGCTTGTTTATGAAATTTGAGTTTATTAGATTTCTCTTCTGTTCAAAAGTAGGATTTCCTGTAGTGGATGTTCCAAAGATGGCCTTTGTGCAGGCAGAGAGCACGTTATCACACAAGAGGAAAAGTAATCTAGGCAACTCATTTCAGGCAAAGAGAGCTCGTCTTAACAAGATCACTGGTAAAATAACTTTTTTTTTGTTGTTAATATATATTTTTTTTTACTTGTAGTAAAATATACATGTTTATATATATGGTACTAAAGTAGATTGATAAAAGCACATTCATGAGGCAGATAATCACTACAGTCTTTTACTTTCTTGGATTTTTAGAGGAATCTATACATGGTACTAAGATCTACCTAGTTCATAAATTCAGAGGATGGTTACAGACTTGACTTGTTCTTTTTTGTTCTTTGGGAAGGTAGCCATCTTGAACTGATTAATTTCTCCACTATGTTTTAACTCCAGCTGCACAGTTTTCTTCATTATCCAGTGAATTTGGGGTTTGTGTAACTTCCCATGATTACATACCACCCCTGTAAGCTTTTGTTAGCTGTGGAAAAACTAAATGTTTTATCATAGTTTATCATAAAGTAGAAGTGCTGCTGAATTGAGTTTCCACTATGTGTTTTCAAAATATACAAGCCTAGCTATAAATCAAAGCAGTGAGGATCTGACACTTTGAGTCTTAAAGGCATAAATTCCCTACATTCGTTACTCAGAGGCCTTAATGGCAAACAAGTAGCAGCTACAAAATACATTTTGTACAACAGGAAATGGAATAAAAGATAATTGGTCTTAACTTTATTAGTGGAAACCCACATTTTAATCCAAAATTTATTACAAAGTTGCTTAACTGTGAAAATGTTATTTTGGGTCAGTATAGATGATATGAAGGAAGCAATCCTTAGAAAAACTCCTTTTCTGCCTCCAGAATTTTCTTTCCTGGAAGGCTTCTTGTTTGGTACCAAGTTTAGTTAACAGATGTCTGATTTATCAGCTTCATTTCTACTCTCCTTTGCCCATACTACATACACCCTCAGCTACGTCCCAGTTTAATTGCTGCCATGAGCAGTAGCAGTGTAAGTTATATATACTAGTGATATATTTACAGAGCCCTGTTAATTTCTTTACAGTAACAATTAGTAGCAGAAGATACCAATGAGCTGAATTAACTCTAGAAATCATGTTTTTCTGGGGTTGTGGATAGAGCCTCTTCCTAAGGAGCTTTCTGAGAGCAATCCCAGTTGGACAGGCTTGTACAGACTAATTTGAATGGTCAGGAAACACAGTGTCGAAGACATTGACTTTGTTGTTACTCTACCAACAGTGTCTTATTTCAATGAAAGCATGTTCTGCTGGCATGCAGTACCTTACCTTCCAGTGAAAGTGAATGAATCCTTTAACTACAAGATGAAATTTGTCATGCTTAGTAGTTTCTTTGTGCAGCTGTTCTCAAATTAACACACCTCTGCAACTCACACTGTAGTAGGCTTTCTTATTGTTGCAGAAATTAAGAAGTATTTGGAAATGTAAATGCTGACAGTCAAACTTGCTGCATGCTGCTTTCTCATGCTTGAAATAGTAGTAGATTGTTATTTGTGTTTCTGACATGAGCTTTTAGATTTGAAGGAGGGTTTGGCATCATGCTGGTGTACTCATCAGAATGGCTACAAAAAGAATCATAAAGCATTGTAGCTATTAAGAAAACATTCATTGACCAAGTGACTTGTGGTTGCATTGGAGAAATAGAGCAAATACGTGGTAGTAGGAGGCTATCTGAAGGGAGCTGGTCTCTGGGTTTCAATTCAGGATTCAGTATCTGTGCAGAAGGTTCTCATTTCTCTGCCACAAGGCCTACAGCTGCACCTGGTGTTCTTTGCTCACCACTTTACAAAGTTACTTGCTTTGCTACTTTTTTTTTTCTGGGGGAATTACATTTCTGGAAGGTGAAGGGTGTCTTCTGCTGAGCACAATTAATGCCACCTTCCAATTTCCTTTTGCCTCTGGAATACTTAGTTCCACATCTCCTGCTGCAGTATTGATACCTGGTAGAAAGAACAGATCAGGTCTGCAGACAGCTTGCAGAACAAAACACCGCTGGTTCTTTGTCACCCCATGCTTTTTATTTATGTGCTGATACTGACAGTGACCCTTTTGCCCTGCTGCTGTAGTAGCCTGTGAAGTTGGTTTTGGTTGGAGGAGACCTTTAAAGCTCATCTAGTCCAACTTCACCTCCTGCTACTAGATCAGGCTACTTAAGGCTTTGTCTAACCTGACCTTGACAGTGGATGTGGCATCTACAACCTGTCTGGGCAACCTGTGGTTTGCAGAACCAAAAAAGGTGCCTTACAGACTGTAATTTTGCAACTTTTTTTAAACAGGGTAATTTAAGTCACAAATATTTATTTAGGTCCTTAAAATAAATCTTTTATGAAGCCTAATGCAGACCGAAAGCCTTAACCTGATAATTTTATTTGTATTGATATAATAAGGCTAAGTGAATTTCTGCTTTTCAGTTAGCCTATAAAATCATTGATTTATGCCTCTTGTTATGGACATGGCATTCTGAAAACATTTATTTAAAACTGAACTACTTTGCAGTAAACTGAAGCACAACTTAATCTAATATAAAGAGTAAATGAAACACAGCACCTAATATTTATTATGGAAAGCTGACATGTGATAGCTCTAGAAAAATACCACACAGGCTTTTGTGTGCATGGTGTGGTTGGTTGGTTGGTTTGTTTGTTTTGTGTGGTGGTTGTTTTGTTGTTTGTTTTTTTGTTTTTTTTTTTTTTATGTTTGTGTGTTTTTGTTTGGGTATTTTGTGTGTGTGTGTTTTGGTTGTCTTGTTTGGGTTTTTTTCTGTGTCTATTTTTGTTTTATTTCTGTTTTGGGGTTTTGTTTTTGTTTGTTTTAATTTATTTTATAATGTCTGGGAACTTCCTGAGCTTCACTAGTTTATAATTCCTTGGGCATTGTGCACTATAAATTAATTTTGAGCATATCTAACTTTTCATGGATCGTGGTAGGAATTTCCTGTGGATTTGTCAGCTCAAGTTATTCTTGAGGACTTGAACTGTCTACCTCCAATACTGATATTCCCTGGGATTATAAATAGTTTTGCTTTGTTTTATGGCACAGAACTTTTGTTCTCTGCATACTTAGGTAATTAAAGTTGTGTGAAGTAGAACTGAAGCTTTTGCTGCATGCTTCACCAACAAAAAGCTTTCTAATATTTGTTGCCTTGTTTTTTACAGACTTTTTCAAATTTTTTTTTTTTTTTGTAATACTAGTGAGTATGTGAGTTCTTGAATTAAGTGATATATTCTGATACATTTGCCCCCCAGTATGGTCTTGCTATTGTCCTTTGGGAACTCCACTGCTGAGAATATTAGTTTTGAAATTAAATCCCTTGTTATATTCCGTCTAACAAAGGTTTGCTTGTGTTAGAATCAAGTAATGATACGGATTCTAATGGGAATGTCATAAAGACTGGAAAGGGGAAAGATAGAAAAGGTTTGTAAATAATTTTGATCTCTCAAAATTTACTTAAGTATTGTAGGATTGCTTTTAAAGCCTAAGTGCTTGGGCTTTAGAAGAATAGTGAGGCATTATTGTACAATTGTTAATTTGATTTTAATCTTGTTTATTAATGGAAATGCCAGAGAAATACCTCTTGTGATAGGACACTATCAAGGGAACATCCTTTAATGTTTTGTTTCTTCCAGTCTGAAGTGTTCAGCTCTGTGTGAAGTCTATTCAGAGAAAATTATGTTGTAGATACAAGTTGTTTAAATTTTTGCCTCACGGTTTTGCTTTGTTTTTCACAAATTTCCATTGCAAGCTGCTTTTAACTAAAAATCTCTGCAACTTTTCTCCAAAGGTTTATTGGCATCCAAAGCTGTTGTTGCGGATGGTGCTGAGAAAAAGGAAGGCAACAAAGAAACAGCTCCAGTCCTGGAGCAGGTATGAAATGGTAGAGTTTGATTCTTTTGCAAGGTTCCCACTGGAGTGTGCCATGGAGATGTAGTACCTACAACATAAAAATTTGCCCCTTCAGATATAACAGGGAACTGAAAATTGATCTTATGTTTACATTTCTGACAGAGCTAGAAGTATGGAATTTAATTGTCTCTAAACACAGTGTTGACTTGAATTTCAGTAATCAGCTTTTGTGTTAGAAAAAGAACAGAACATGAAGTCTCCAATGCAACAAATGTGAGGAGACCAGTTGTCCCAAGGTCCAGTTTTATAGCTGGAACCGTGACCATGACTGGCTTAGGAAAAGGCTCAACACAAATCTAATTTGTGTTTGAAACAAGGGTTTTGGCATCACTTAGAACTTCTTTTAAAAGAAGTTTCTTTTATATTGTAAGAATTTGGTGTTGTAGGCTTGTATGTGTTTTATGAACTGCTCAATGAGCCATACGTTTTGCAAGGGTGTGTATTTTAATAAATACAAAAAAGAACATTTTAAATAATGTTAAGGGTCTGATTTTTAAGCCTGTATGTTTACAGGACCTGAAGGCTGCCATTTAATCTTTGGCTTACTCCATTGTGCTCAGGCATTGCTTGACTCCGAGTTATGCAGTGTCTTGCATATAAAAAGGGCTTATTGCCTAAGCATGGTAAAGCAAGCTAAGGATGAACAGTAGTCTTGATTCAGGACACCCTTGTTTTCCAGTTCTTTAAATCAGAGCCTTAATGTAGTTTTAATACAGCTTTTTTGTATTAATTTTCATTCTTCTAAGAGCAGCGTTTGGATAAAACAGCCTTGCTGCCCACAATTCTTAAAGCACTTCTGTTCTTCAGCCCCGGCACACTCTATGAACAGTCCCTACCCCAAACTTGATTTGATCTTTTGGTTGTACTGGTTCTTTAGAGCTGATCTATAATTGCATTGCTGTGGTTTTTCCATTGACACTGCGTTGGATGCGAGTCTTGTCAATGGACGATGACTTTCTGTTCTTGATGCTGTCACTGTAACGGCTGAGCCACTACGGTGTCGATGCATTGACCAGTATTTTGCATCAAGGTTTACAATGTATTGACATGACATTCCATTTCTCAAATTTTTTGCATATTAAAGATGCTATGATTTTCTTGCTACTGTGTGTGATATTTTCAATGTGCAAAAAACTGTGAAATGGCTTACAGCATGTTGTTTTGGGAAGAATCATTACAATGTAAATCTTATCATGCAGAATCCCATTATGGTAAATGGGACTTTGTGGTTTACATAGACTGTGTATGCAACAGCATTAAACTACAGTGCATATTTACTAAAAACTTTTTGTTACTTCTTAGACTCAGTAACTCGGCTGTTTCTGTTTTATTGACTAGATATGAAAAAAGATGTCTCTGTCATTGTTTACATGCTAATGGTCTGAAAAACCTCATTTTTGGAAGCGCTAGTTAAGCTCCTTTAAAGAGGCATCTAAATCCCAAATTGTCCTATTTATTCTGTTTTAACTAAAACCAGAAACCTCACAAACATGTAAATGATTAACTGTGGGGAGGAAAATTTTTGAGCTTAAAGCTTCTTTCACTAAGTTCCTGCCCAAATTCAAATTCAAATGGCCGAGTTATAAACCTCCCCAAAAGGTTTTCCAATAGCAAAGCTGACAGTCCTTAGAGGATTTGTCTGCTGCTGCTATAAAATGGAATGGGTAAAATATCTTGTAGGTTTTTTTAATAATGTAATATAGAAGTATTCAGGCCAATAGCCGAAAAACTGACTTTGTTGATGGAAGTTAATTTTATTTATATTTATATATTTTTAGTTTACAGTTGTCTTAAACCCAAAACCTCAGAGGATTAGTTGCAGATTCAGTATTTATTTAACTGTATTAGGGTATGTCATGTTATATTTCCTTTTGACCAAGACCTGATTAGATGAATAACATTAATTCGTTAAGGTTTTTAATGTTAATTTTTCCTGTTAAGAGGTTAAGCACCTTATCAAAATATTAATTTAATTTTTTTAATCTTGTTTAAATAACTTTGTAATTTGAAAGTAATGGATGCTGTAGTAATGTCTTTCACATCTGTGAAGATGAACAATAAAATTGTTTATTTACAAGTTACGGCTCTAATTAATTTCTGGTAATACCTCTTATAACCAGCATAGGTATACTCTACAGTTCATGGAATATTTTATTTAAGTGAATAAACTGCACTTAGGAAATGTGTAATTGAGTTACTCAAGGTAGAACTGATGTCTGCTGAATGGGATGTTTTGCACCGGATCTTTACATGATACTTCCAGCAAGCTATTCATGTAGCATTCAGGGGTGCTCTTTTACAAGCATAGAATGGGCACTTGTGGTGTTTTGTTTTACCTTTTTTGGGTTTTTTTTTTCCTTTTTCTCCATGGGACATGGAAAGTTCCAGTGGAAAATGAAATTGTGTTTTATAACAAAACCCAGTAATACCCTCAAATCATCAGGTGTGATGTTTTTAGTTGGGATGAAATGGTGCATACATTCTAGAAATATCTTCCTGCTTTGTTAGCTGTGTTTTATTAGATGGTACTATGCTGTGTGATATAACTGGGACAAGAAAGGGGACAGGTTTAAGAAATGTTTGGATGCAGTTTGCTGTTACTAGGCAAGTTGCAACACATGCACAGCTTATTCAGTAAAGTAGGAAGAACTTCCAGTTAAAAAATCTAAAATGCTGATGTCTGTCAATGCATGCTAATTGTCTAGAAATATTTCCATATATGTGTTAAGGATGAAAATTGATGAAATTGGAAACCTGTGTGTTATGTTGATTTTTATTTTCTTTTACTTTTTTTCTTTAGAAAGGTTTTAACTCTTTATCTGCTCATTTTTCCACAACAGTTAGCAATCTATTTAACCCTGTGGTGCTAGAAGTTGTGATTTCTTCATGTGTTTGCACAAACATAATGTGGTGAAATCCAGACTCCCAGCACTGAAAAGGGTTGTGTGAGAGTGTGTTCAGTATTTTGGAACTTTTTATTGTTTTCTGAAATTCATTAAAGGAGCATTATCATCTTTTTCAGGTTTTTCTCTAGAAATGACATATGTCTTTAAAAGCTTTCCCAAAGAGCTTTTAATTGTTGGTGTTTTTTTGTTGTTGGGCATTTTTTGACAGTCAAGGAAAGGACTGCAAAGGGAAAATCTTGGCAACTTCTTTTAAAGCTACAGCTCTTTGAACAAGGATTGCTCGCTCCTAGCGCTGCAAAAGCCTGTCAGAGTTCACGGGAGTGTCCCAACAATGCTCTCAGTCATTGCACTGAATTTCAGGTAGTGCTGTAAGGAGCAGGGAATTGGATTTGATGATCCTTATGGGTCCCTTCCAACTTGAGAAGATTCTATAATTCTACATCAGAATATGTATTCCAGCCTGTAACAAGTGGTCTCCAAGTGGTACTCCAAGACCGTACTAAAAGTGGTGGTCTACTGGAGACAAACTAAACAGACTGTGGTGAATTGTTAAAATGGGAATATAAGATTTTTTTGTTGTTGTTGTTTTCAGGCTTTTTGCAGATATTTCAAGTAGTAGGAAATGAGAATGTATTCTGAAAACTGAAAATAATTGATAGTGCTCCTTTAAAAAAAGTGATGCATTTGAAATAGTTTTCATTTGTACTGAAAACGTTGCTTTAAAATGTGTTTTGAATACTAAAGTTGCTTTTAAAAAGATCAAAATAGAATACAAGAACTACAACGAAGAAACTGAAATAAAAGTATCAATTTTTTATTATTTATTCAGGAGATTTCACCTAAACCACAAAGTCAGAAAAAAAATGAAGCTGATATTAGCAGTTCTGCCAACATTCAGAAACCTGCACTGTTATCCTCAACTTTGTCTTCAGGAAAGGCTCGCAGCAAGAAATGCAAACAAGAATCTGGAGATTCTTCTGGCTGTATAAAGCCCCCTAAATCACCACTTTCCCCAGAATTAATACAAGTCGAGGATTTGACGCTGGTCTCTCAGCTTCCTTCTTCTGTGATAAATAAAACTAGTGAGCACAGACATTTTAAAAAAAATACTGGAATTACTTAAGGGATATACAGAAATATTTATTTTTTTTTTTGGTTGTAAATGGCTATTGCTTTTAAAAATTAATCTGCTTTAAATAAAAGGTCCAGCGGGAGAAATAAGGGTAGCTCAGTATTTTAAAAGTCAAATCATATAATAAGGCAAATGAATTACTTTAAAAGAAATAATACATTTAAATAATACATTCATATTTATAGAGTCATGGCTTTTAATGTTTGGCTTTCCCTCCTACTTAAATCTCCACTTTAGTATTAACAGTGAAACAGGAAAAATCAAACCTCTCTTCTGAAGGGGCCTGATTCATTAAAAAGAAAAGATGTGCACCGTGGTTGTGGACCTTTCCTTCTCTGAGAAATTTCATCTTCAGCAGGCTGATGTCCTACACCTGCTGGCTGTGGCTTGTGAAAGAGAAGATGGGTTCAAGATCTGTGGAGGGGAAATACAAAAAATCAGAATTGTCTCAGAAAAATACAATAGGTGTTCAGCTTCTTAACATGTGTAACTGATTTGCAAAGTCCCAAAAGAGTGATTATCAAAATAATAGGGAAAGGTTTATGCTGCACCCTTGAATACACTATTTTTTGTGAATGTAAAATGTTACAGTTTTTAATTTTTAGATTACAGTAGGTTATTAGAGTTACTTAGGATCAGGCTCTTTGTTGCCTGAAGGACATTAAATGATGAGGCCAATAATTAAAATAATTGTGGATTCCCGTAAATCAAAAGCTACATTTTGTTGCTTTTAGAATAGTGATTGAGGATGGACAACTACAACTGCACCATGTGTTCCCCTTAATATTGGTTTTATATTTTCCCCTAGGGGATAAATTTCATTTAATTTTTTCACACAGATAACTTTAGATGAGTGGGAGATAAAAGGGTGCAAATTTAGCCATCTTTATTCAGGACATATTGATATGATATTTTGTCCCTACAAAATATTAGCATTATATTGTAATGTGCCTTTCTTCCCCACCCCTAAAATAATGGTAAGTAGTCTTCCTTGAACATGTTTGTATTTTGGATCAAGTTTGACTTTTCTGTAGCAATAATTTAAAAATTAGCTGATTTCAAATTGGTTACTGAATATCCTAGATCTCAGTGCTGGCTTTTAATTTTTTGGCTTCTGAGGCTTTAGCAGCTCTAATCGAAATCTAATTTTGCTGTGTATTTTTAAATCTGTACCTCTTTGACTCTCAGAACTGATTAAGAAAAGGAGACAACAGTGATTTACAGTCTAATAATGACTTAAAACATTTTCTAAGGTAAAAACTTGTGAAACTGGGTAAAATTGGAGAGGTGTAGGGGAGTGTATGTTCTTTGCTTTTAATGAATCAGGCCTGTATTAACCTGTATCAATCCTCCCCTGCCCCCGGGTTTTGTTTTAAAAGTCTAAGTTTCTTGGCCCTTCTTACTGTGCCATGCATTGGCAGTATGTGTTTGAAACAGAGTTGGAGTATTGATATCAGGTTAGCAGAAGACAGGAGGTGGGATATAAAATTAACCACTGTTTTTGATTACTTTAAGAAGTTGCTATGTTACCACTATCCATGACTGTGATTTTTTGTTCTGTTTACTGTTAAATTCTATTGCCCCCTTCTGGTATAAGTAGCCTGCTCTCATGGGTTATATGGGGGGGGTTGCCTATTGTAAGTAAGCTGTTTGGCTAAAACAACAGCCTTTATCAGTGGAGAAGTAGATGCCCTAATGTATGAGCTAAAAGCAGAATCATATCTTGAGCATAACTCTCCTTTTGCTCCTGGTACTCACAGTTTTAAGTTACTTTCACCAGTTCCGCTGTGATTACCAGCTTTGCAAATAAGAGCTATTTAAAGCACTCCCCATCTTTAGATCTCAAGTACTGCGGTAAGATTATGGTATATCTCTCTGCTTCATGAACATTGAAAGATCTCTTTTTAGGTCCACCACAGCCAGTGAATTCCCCTAGATCCTACAAACATAGCCAACGGAGAAGAAGATCACAGCGTTTAGCCACTTGCTCCTTGCCTGATGATTCTGTAGAAAAAGTTTCTTCTCCTTCTTCAGTTACTGATGGAAAAGTGTTCTCCATCAGTGGTCAAAACCAACAGTCATCAAAATTGGAGGGTAATGTATCTTAATCTAATAAAGAACTGCCCAAGAGAAATTGAATCATAAAAATTAGACCTTTCATGGTTTTCATCTAATGGGATATTTTGACTTACTGTAGCTAAAGCTGTATGCTCTTCCTATGTTATGTAACTGCAATCCAAACTGTTGTTTGTTGGACCCATGTATCTTCTTTAATATTCCGTTTTTTCTTTTATGTAGTACCTGATGTTACTCATATGTCACTTGAGAAGCGTGGACCATGTCTCCCTCTTGATTTAAGCCGTAGTTCGGAAGTTACAGCACCATTATCCACAGAATCCACTTTCCGTAATGAGTATCCCAGTAAAGACAAGGAAGATATTCAGATGATTACATATCTTTCTTCCAAAGCAGTAACTGATGGAAGAATAGCTACAACAGTGTCAGGTAAAGAGATTCAGCGTGCAACCAGTTAGGTTTATAGTTGTAGGGTAAAAATGTGTATGCATTTAGTTACATGGAAAGAGGGGATGCTTTTGCTTTTTTCTTTTTCCTTTATTTTTTCCTCCCCCCTTTCCTTTCTGCACACTCACAAACCTGCACTCTTTCTGGGGTCCATCCATCTGCATATTTTTCATCTTCCAACTGGCTCTGAGCTGCATTACCATTTTTACTAACACACTTAGTAAAGGAGTATCTGTTAGTGTGGAATATAAAAAAGCAATATTTCTTTCAAAAATATTTTGTATTTTTAAAACTTGTAAATATAATTTATGAAGTTGTTTACTAACATATACTGTAATACATACTAAACATACATATAATATATACTAAATGTAGGTGTACTCATTGATTTTTGTGGCTTCAGTTTTAAAACTTAGTAGCACGTTATGAGGCAATCAGCATTCCTCTACCTTTGCTTCTGCTTACACTGGAAATTTTGTCACTTGATTGCTATGAAATGTTGCTTGAAAATATTTCTAGAAAATTCTCTAAAAGTTACACAGACTTGGTTCACTGTCACAGAGTTACCACAGAGCTGGTACTGGAACTCTGTGCTACCTCTCACTTTGTAAACAGTTTACTGGCTACTGTGGTTTGAGAGAATCACTTGGACAGAAGAAAGTAGGAGATGTGGAGAAGAGTTTATATAGTGCAGGATTTGCAGGACCTAAAAGTGATTTGTTTTCATCCAGTTTAGGATAGGTGTTCATATACTTTTTTAATAAATAAGGCTCTTAATGTGGGTTAGTATCATACCATTTGTAATTGACTTGGATGAAAGAATTCTGTCAAGCCTCTTTTTTTTTTCTTTTTTGTTAAATGAGGAAATTTCTCAATACAGCAAGTGGACAAAAAAAATCAGATTATTGTACTCTGCTGGAGAAGTTTTTGGTAAATGCGAATGATAGTAAGGGAGGACATTCAAGTATATAATTGTGGCACACAATCTACAACAGTCTTGTTTAGGAGAAAGGAAAAAAAATGACAACTTTGCATTAAACTGCTAGTGTAGCTGCAGTGTTCAAGAGGTCAGTGAAGCATTCTGGAGGAGCTGCAGCCCCTTCCTGGATGTGTGCCCACACGTGCTCCTCCTGCAAGTGTAAGGTCATTGCTTCAGCGAGTTGTAGCAAAAGCTGGGCAGGCTTCTTGGATCAAGATTGCATAGATTAAAATAGATGTTGGCAGTTATACTTTCCCTCAAAAAATATAATCTATTAATGTCTTAAACGATATTGTCAAAATATGGGCTATGGGAATTTCTAATGAGGTGCCACTTAAGCTTTTAAAATATTACTTACTTTCTGGAGTGAAACCATGTGACAGTCTTCTTTTGCCTTTGATACATTGCTTAGCAGTGGATGTGCAGATCTGTGGGAAAACTACTTCTGTACAAGTCCTTTTATCTCATGCTTTCTGCCACTAAGAAAAGTGCTTTTGAGTGTTGTCTATTTGCCCACTCATAGAACAAGATCATAAAAGAAGCCAACAGTTTCCAACTACCATCTGTTTCCTGTTGGTTAGGACTTATTTCGGTTACTATGGATTTAACTCTGCCTTTTCTGATATATTTTCTGGATCATTTAATATGTAGTTGCAAATGTTGATGGGTATTTATTTTTTTGCCCACTTCTGTCATAGGACTGGCTTGGAGTCTGAGTGAGCTGGTTCTAAACCCAGCGTCCATGACTACACTTGCACCTGTTTATTTGTTAAGATGGGTCTTGGTCTTGACCACAGCTGAGTCTATTTAAAGACATGATGTTTTGTTTATAGCCACCTTTATTTATGACTCAAAAATACTTGAGATGTCCATGCACTTTGTGTCAGGGGAAACCATTCCCTGTCAAAATTACCTGGTATTACTAATGGGGGGAGAATGAAAACACTTGGAACCTAATCTGGAGGATACAGTTTATACAATATTACAATATTTAAAGCTTTCTCTGTTTGTTTTTTGTTTTTGTTTTTGTTTTTTGTTTGTTTGTTTGTTTGTTTGTTTTTAATCTTAAAGAGCTATCTTTGATCTATGTCCTTTTATGATATTTTTCCTGCTTGGATTTTACTGACACAGTCTGGACAGATCACATGCTTTAGATTGTGAAAACACCATGGTATTTGCTAAATGTGCTTAAGTTGGACCTGTTTCTTCATAATTACTAAAGTAGATAACTGTAGATAGTTTTAGAAATTATGGAGGTAATATGAGTATTTAGCCTGAAACAGCCTATGATGCCTGCTGACCCTCTTTAAAAGAGCTGCACTGGTTTAAACCAGTGATGCAATTTGTGGCTTTGGAAATTTAGAATTCTGATGGGAGCCCTCAGTTGAGTCAATTGAAAAAATAATTTTGTGTTGTTGAAAATGATGCAATTTAATTCTTTATTAAAAGGATACTAACTTGGTGTTTTTCAGAGGGGAGGGATGAGAGGTGTGCTGAAGTGCAGAAGCATAAAAGGTAGCTCACAGTGTTAACATGTAGATTCCTTCTCAAAATCATTGCTCAAAATGAACAGCTGGTTATTTTGTAAAGGCAGCTGATATTGCACAGATACCTAAGAATCCTTGCTTTTATTTGTCAGACTGCTTAAAATGAAAATAACAGGCTTTTTTGTCATTTAGTCTTTCATAGACTTTAAATTTGCAGTCAGTCTGAATACATGCAGAACACTGTAGTTTTCCAGTTCTGACTCCATTCAGGATTTAAAATGTTCTTTAAATTGGTGATTTTTATTTTTTTTCTTTGTTTTTGTTTCTCTTAACTCTAAAACCACTTGTGTTAGTGTAATATATTAACTAACATAATTTCAGCAATCAATCTGGGGTTTAAAATTATGTAAAGAGAAAATATTGTTACATTTACTAATATAGCAATGTTAATATAATATACAGCAATATTATCATTAGCTGTTATTCCTATTCTATCTCAGTGTAGATGATTTTGCTAGTAGGGTAACATTAGGTTAATTATAAGGGAGAAGTTTGCACTTAAGCTAAAAGAAAACCATTTTTGTGTGCTGGATCTTTACATTATGTATACTTTTGCATAATTTTGTCAAGAGCAGTTTATTGTGGCAGGAGCAAGAAATGGCCAATTTACAGAAGTTTCAGAAAATGAGATCAGTACGTTTTTAACAACCTCTTGCAGATGTTATGGTTAATCTCCTTTAAAGAGGTATTTAGACTCTAGTGAACTAAAGCTCTTTGAAGTGGTTTGTTTTACTCAGAACATCTTCCTGAGAGCCAGGTTTACTCCCTAATTTGAACATTTGCCATTCTAATCTCTGCCCTGAAATTAAGGTAGTTAGTTGAACTGAAGGCAAGCAAGAACCTTTCATGACCTAATCCTTCCTCAAGAGATTGTTTGTGGAAGAGCTGATAATAATCTGTAATACGTATTTAAAGCTCACTGAGGTACAAAAATTGTCCTGTGCACTGGGAATTCAAACCACAAAATTATTATAGAATCATAAATTATGCTGATCTTGTTATGATTTAAGTTGTATATTAATGCAGATAATGCCATTTCTGTTATTAGGAAAGCTGAAACAGCAGACGCCATGGAATAGAATATCATGCAACAAAATAAGTTGCTTTACAGTGTATTTTGATTTTCTGTACTGAAATAACAGTACCAGGAAAAGGCAGGCTGTGCTTCTGCACTTGTCACTTCCCCTGCCAGACCAGGAGCATTGGAAAGTGACATTGTTTACATTTGTTTTTTCAGTCTGCAGTCGTCTGGTGATAAAGTTGATCATAGAACAATGACATAATCACTAGTTTATCATATCTAAAGTCTCTAAGCATCTTCCTCTCTCCTGAGTGTTAATTGCAGACCTCCCACGCTTCACTGTGTGGGAGGTGGCTGACTAGACTCCTCAACAGGAATAAAATTGCAATTAAAAGTAGCAGTTAAAAAAAATCCATAAAGGAATTTTTTTCAAAACTAATATATTTTGTGCTGTGTCTATTGCCCAGCAGACTGTCATTGTCTGATTTTGTGTGTATAGAGATTGCACAGTTGAAAATTTGACTTTGCAAGCCTTAACACTTTATGTAGGATTTGAGAATTTAGGATTCTCTGTCTAGAATTATTTCTGATTAATAGCAGTAAGAGCCAAATATAGCACTGCAGTGTAGGCAGGCTTAATAGTAATTCCTCTTTTCAAGTTACTATAGAAAAGCAGTCTGGAGAGGTCTGGAATGTAGCAGATTTCTGCCCATCATAAATGTTCCTTCAAACAGTTATTTAGTTACTAGCTGATTATCAGATGTGCTGGTGTTGAAAATACTGAGCTACTGAAGTTTGCTGTGTTGTGGCTATCAATATCAGAACAGTTTGAATGTCTGAGTTTGGAATTTCTTCTGAATAATTAAGCTTAAATACTAATTCATCTAATATTGAGATTTCAGTTTCCTTGAGAGTGTTTGAATGGAGTATTCTCACATCTTTTCATCAAAATACCAGTGACCTACACCAGATAATGTGCTTTTGGGTGATCCTTTTGTGCTCTCTTTAGAAATGAGACAAGATGTTGATAGCATGATGATGTGGAGAAGTGTCACTTTTTCACTGAGGTGTTAAAATACACTTACTGCTCCACAGATGGCAAAGCAGTTCAGTCCTGTAACAGAGACAAATGTTAATTAGGAAGTTGAAGAAGGGAATAATCTGGGTAGTGTTTTGTATCAGTGATAAGTATCCCAGCAAGCTAACTGCTTGAAATACAGACAAAGGCAAGAGGCTGAAGAGTAGACTGGGTTGCAGGAATTATGGTCTGAGGTGAGGTGGTTGATCTGAGGTAGGGTAGAGGCTCTGGAAGCCTCAGCTGTGATCACGGGGCTGGTGTCTAGTGTCAGAAGGCAGCAGCAGAACCGAGCAGCTGGTTCTGGCTGCTGGATGGATTGCACAGTGTGGGGATGTCTAGCATCCTTCAGTTGGGAAGGTGTGCCATTTCAAAGTGCTGTGTGGTATCTTGGGTGATGTACCACTTTGTATTGCTCTTGTTTCCCCAGTGATTTTTCTCACTCTGTGGCATTTTAATTGTAGTAGAATTGGGTTGGCCAGTCCAGGCCTGGAAGGGCTGCCTTATAGAATCAACACTGAGACATTCTTGCCTTTTCCTCAGGATCTTTTTAGGACTGATGAATATACTACATTATCCTAACACTGTGTATTTAAATGTTTTTGTTGTTTTAGTACTGAATATTAAAAAAAATAAATAAAATAAATGTGTGAGGGGGTGTGTATGGAACTCAAAGAACCCATTCCAGATCATATTTTGTCTTGTTTAATATACTGACAGCTATTGATAGCAGGTATTTTTCAGGACTTTTTTTTTTTTTTTTTTTTTTGGTTCAGCACTTTAACACACAAGTATTTTTTACATGCTGATACTTTTGTTAGGCTCTTGTTGAGAGACACCAAAGGTGACTGGTGCCTCCAAGTGTTTAGAGCTGGCATTGAAAAATCTGAATCCCATATAATTTTCCAGAGCTGCATTTTTGTACAGGATATTCTCAGTGTGTCCTGAAGTGTCCTCAATGGTCTGATGATTAGGCTTTTCTAATTAAATTTAAATGAAAATTAAAGCTCTCACAGTATTGATGAACACAGTAATAGAGAGTTTTGAATTACCTCAATAATCTTCTTTACAAATAACTTTTATTCTAGTTTGATTATCTGAAAATTCCATTGTCCTGTTTGTTTATAAATTTTAGCAATCAAAATAATATTTTCTGATTTGCTTCAGATAAAGATCAAAAAGCTAGATATTTCACTGAATAAACTTTTCCTAGTAGTGCAAGATTAAAATTGTCAGTTTATGATGCTGAAATTTAACACAGTATCGCAGTATTTTTGCATGTAATTCAACTGTGGCTTAAATGCATACATGAAAGACAGTAAATAGTTTAAATACTAAAGTCAATGGAAAAACACATTAAGCTGAAATTGAGATTTTATGCACAGCACTAAAAATGTTGTACCAGTTCTTAGTTTCTCTGTTGACTTAATGGAACATGAACTTAAAGGACACTGACAACGTCAGCACCTTTAACCCTTACTGTTGGTGTGGGTTTCCTTTATGGTGAAACAAAAGGAAACAAAAAGGCATAGAAGTAGCAGCAAACTTACACTTTGAACAGGGCAAGTAGTTTAAAAATGAATGCAAATACTAAAACAAAGAAACCTCCTGTGGCATGTATTATCTTTTATGTAATACTAAGACCTAGGCATTCACATGCAGTAATTAAATGTTAATTGTGATTATATTATTACTGATAACTTGACATTTCAGTGATCTGACCCAGCCAGTGATCTGGCTGCAATCTTTATGGAATGCCTAGTAAATCTGTCTTCTTGTTTTCAGCACCCTCGTCCCATGTACATGCCTTGCATCTGGAAATGCCTTTAACCAATAGTCTAAAGTTACCCAAAGGGAATAGTAAAAAAAAGAGGTCTTCCACATCAGTGAGCTCTGAAGGGACAGAGATACAGTGCTCTGTGCCCATAAAGGAGAAATGTTTTGAGAGTCTGAAGGAGAAAATATTAAAGAACATGATTGAGAAGGACAAGCATTCAGAAATTGGTAAACTACGATACTTTTTGTTTCCAGACAATAAAAATTGACATGAAAAAAAATAATGATATTGGTTGTATGTTTCCTATTATGATGTTACTGTATGGGCTTCTTTACGGTCTGATAACTTTTACAAGAAAGTGGGTCATCAGCCAGACAGTGCATTTATGTCATATATTCTTCTTCAATTTGCAGGTGCAGTGAGAATGGAAAGAAGAGGGAAACTGGAAGAGAAAAGTACTTCAACGTATGGTATGTAGAGAGCAACAGTATTTTTAGGAAAAAATGAAAAATCCTCTAACACTTGATGCCTCTGCAAATGTAAAAGCAGAAAGTATTGCCTGGGTGCAGCTGCACTTCTTTGTTTGTTTAGGTCTTAAAATCATTCTTACATAAATGGCAAGTTACAGTAGAAGAATGATTTTTACAAGAGAAGTGTATAATTAAAGTGTCCATAGCCAGGATGTGGAAGAATTTGAAAGTACCTATGAGGCATGGGAAAAAAACCATTTAAAAAAAAAAATAAATTGAATTAATGATACTGCTTCTGTTTTCTCATTATTAATGATCTTGGGTGGGGGGGGAAATGCTTAAGTGTTAGCAGAAAAACATTTGGCAGTTGTTGAAAGACAATGTTAATAAAAGGGCTTTAATTTTAGCCTTTGTTTACAAACAAAAGAAATAAATGTTTAGGGGTGATTGAGATTTTCATTCATACATAATTTTGTCTTGTTTTTCCAGGAGGTAAATGTTGTCTTTCTGTATTCATCAAGAAGATAATAAGGCTTAAATTTGTGTTCAGGAAACAGTCCTTAAATAGTGACTTTAAGAATTTATTTTTTGTAACAACTCAATTTCCTCATTATTTATCTTGCTGCTGATTACTTAGAAAATTATTATAGATTGAATATATTGTGGGATGTGTTTTGTCTGGGAAGAATTAAGAGGATAAATAGAATTTTTCTGAGACAAAGTACTTGTCCTTGTCCATATACCAACAGTGATTAGAAGTGCACTGCACTGTAAAAACTGTATCATAAATTTTCGTCATAATCAGTTTTCTGTGAGAATGTCACTAGGTAGTAGAAAGTGCTGACAGCATCTGTAGTTGTATGATACTGAAGTTTCCTTCAAATGACTTTCTGCAGGGCTCATATGTGTTTTTAAGATGATATAATGTTTTTAGTTTGGAATTTTTGACTTTTGAAAGTTTTTCCTTTTGCCCAAGCCTTTTTGTTATAGGCTGCCATTAAAGTAGATGCTATGAACTATTTAAATAATGTCACTCTGTGTGCTTTGTTCTCTCATCTGCTCTGATACCTAATTTGTAAATAGGTAAAATGATTAAATGTTATTTGTTGAGAAGAATTCCTTTGAACCAGAAATTAATAAGAGAGATGCATAAGATGTCAAATTAACTGAATCATTTTGATCTGGCTGATTTTTTTTTTTTTATTGGATGTAATGTTTAGGTTGAGCCAAAAGAAGTAAGTAATTTGAAATGGCAACATTTCAAAATTTTTTATTTATTTATTTATTTTAATTTCAGGTAAAAAGAAAGAAAAAGAAAAAGAGAAAAAGGAGAGAAAGGAGAAGGATCATAAATCAAAACAGAAAAAGAAGAAGAAAAAAAAGAAGAAATCTAAACAACATGGTAAATTCAGTTTACATTTTATTTTTAAATGAGGAAAACCTCTCAGTGAATTTCTGCCATTAGGTATTAAAACCTCTTTCTAAACAGTCGAGTGTCAGATTTTAGAAATTTCAAATAATAAGTTTTGGCCTTTCCTGTTGAAAGAACACTTAGGTCTATGACCTAATTTTTGTGTCTCTCCATGATAGACATAACTATTGCATAGATTTTTTTTTTTTCCTTCAAAAAGTATGCTTACTCTTCAAATTCTTTATTTGAAGCTCTGTATATACATTTTACCTATTTTCTTTTGACATGATTCTCTAGTTTTTAGTGTTTTGATAAATTTCAGTGGTTTATTGTATAAAATCCAGCCCCTTAATGCTAAGGATTAATGCAGTTAATCCTTAACAGCTGAGGTTGGTGTGTCTGTTGGAACAACTATGTTTGTTGTTTTGACAAATGGATTCCATTTGTCTTTGTCTTGCTGCCTTATTCTGATTCTTTGATCATATCGCTTTTTAAAAAAATTTTTCTGTTCTTTCTGTTCCCTAGAAAGACAGAAAGAATTTGGTTTTTAGATATGGAGCTCTAGGGTAGTTTGCACTTATTTAACAAAACCAAAAGCCCTTTCAAACCACTTTGTTTCTACTTGTTCAAGAAGTGCTCTTGTTAAGAGTGAGTTTTTAAGTTTTAGCACCATCTCTCTGTAGATTGCAGCTCTCCCTGAGCTGCAGCCTCCCCTCAGTTCAAAAGGTGATCCAGAGAGCTGCTCTGGGTAACACAGTGTGGATGGGTTTTATGCCTGAATAATGGGGGTGCTGCTGGGACAGCCTTGGGAGGGGCCTGGGCACAGTGTGTTAGTTGTTTGCCTGCTCATTGTCTTCCTCTGGGCTTGTGCATACCCTACTGGGATGCTCCCAGGCTATCCCAGGAGCTCTTTGACCCATCAGTCTTACAACCAGAAGGGTTTCCTCTGGGTTCCCTGTGTTCCTCATCAGGTCTGCAGACAGGCTTTTACCACTTCATCTGACAGGACCATCTGCAGTCACTTCTAGATAGTGATGTTGGTAGTTCAACAGAGAGACCTAAGGCAAAAAGAGGGAGCATCTTGAAGGCTGGCAGATGGTACAGGATGAATTGTGGGAAAAGACAACTGTATAATGTTCTTGGAAAAATTATTTCTCTGTACAGTCAGAGGCTGGGGGAAGGGAGAGTTAAATGAGTAACGTTTCTCTGGAGCTATTAAATATCATTATGTTTCTTACAGGAAAATTAATTTTTTAATATATTTTGAAGAGCATATTGACAGTTTCACCATCTTAATACCTCAATGTTGATATTCTTCTGAACATAATGTTGCCATACACTTAAATATTTTTTTTCATTTTTCATAAACTTTACTTTTGTAACAGTGGCTTATTTTATTTCTTTTCAGATTATTCAGATTATGAAGATAGTTCTGTGGAGTTCTTGGACAGGTGCTCCTCTCCCCTGACACGGTCTTCGGGAAGCTCTCTCACTTTGCGCAGCATGTTCTCCGAGAAGAACACTTCCTACCAGTACCCACGAGCCATCTTGTCTGTTGACCTGAGTGGAGAAAGTAGGTTGGCTAAACAGCAGCTTTCAGTTTGTAGGTTTAATTCTGTAAGAGAGAACTTAAAAGAAAATAATCTGGGTTATGTTTGGGACCGTAGCTCTGAATATGGTGACTGATTTATACTTCATCTATTTAAATAAAATGCTTACACTTCTCAAGCTGTTCTGCACTGTATTTGCTTTGGTTAAATGTTGCTACTCTGCTTCTGGGGAGACCACATTAAAGGCATTTTGCAAAATTAATCAAGAAATCTAATACACCAGTAGTGTGTTTGAGAGCAATTTTTTGGTTTTTTTGGCTATATGCAGGTTAAGACTTTTGTTTAACTGTCAACCCCCTGCCTATTTTTTGGTAATTATTAGTCTCTGCATACACAATTTCTTATGTGTCTATTTTTACTAGACCTTTCAGATGTGGAATTCTTGGACGATTCCTCTACGGAGAGTTTGTTACTTAGTGGTGATGAATACAATCAGGATTTTGATTCAACTAACTTTGAAGAGTCTCAAGATGAAGATGATGCTCTCAATGAAATTGTTAGATGCATTTGTGAATTGGATGAAGAAAATGGCTTTATGATTCAGGTAAGGAAATTTGATGGGTGGTATATATTTTTCACGTGAATCTCTTTGCTTGTGAAGGTGCCTTTTTGATGTGTTGGAGACTGAAGTTACACAGAGAACTGTAAATAGAAGTGAACAATAAGAAGCTGTTTCTACATTCTGTACTTGACATCATTTGGTACACGTAGAACTCTTAATCTAGGATGGGGTTTCTCTAACAATTTGCTGTGTAAAACAGCTTTGCAAGGAAATGTAACCTTTTTCTTTATATCCAGTTGGTACATTTGAAATGAAGTATCCTGTCATGTACACAAATCATTACTTCTGTCCATAGACCCTCCCAGTTACACCAGCCCTTTTGGTTTGGCCCTTGTGCTTTGCAGTGCCAGTTGTAGAAACCACTCTGCTCACTCTAAATGTACCTCAGCTGTATGTGAGATCTCTGCTATACAATCATTAATGTTGTCAGTAACTGTGATGTGTGTGCTTCATCTGTAGAACAGCACTTCTTCAGGATTAATAGCACTAGCTGGGTTTAGAAACTGCCAAGAATTTAAATCTTGCTTGATATAGAAGAAAACTAAAGAGTATACTTCGTCTGCACAGGAATCAGGTGCTGATGGATTGAAACTCATATCTTAATTATCTGTAGTCCCATGAGGGGAGCGTTTTCCATCTCCTAATGAGTAATGTCTTTGTCTCAAGGATTTAACAGTAAAATTATTATGATGCAGGCAACAGTGAAGTACAACTCAGTTTTTAATAACATTTAAACAACCTAGAACTTCCCTTGGGTGGTTTATTTTCCCCTCACTCAAAAAACAGGTTTGTAGTCAACTGTTCAAGTGGTACACTTTTTGTTGAAAGCATGGAGGCTTTGTAGTTGAAGGAAGCAAGTATGGCTGTCCTGTGTTAAATGGACTTAAAGCCTTTTGGAAATGACAGAAAGACCTGAAATGAAGGACACAAACTCTGTCCCTGGGAGCACATGGAAGTGCAGTGCTGTGTTGGAGGAACTAAGCAGCAGTTCAGCTATGGTAATAATGTGGAAAAAAATGACTGGCGTAAAGTCTTTGGAGAGGAGAGAAAATTGTAGCCATAGCAGCATGTCAAGAGGAAAGATGATTTTGATGTTTTGAATAGGTTGATACTCAAAATCAAGTCAAAGCAAAGAGGAGAGAATTTCAGTAAGAAAACAGCAGCTATTTACAACACAGGCAAATGCTGAGTTGGAGAAAGGGAAATGTATTTTTGAGTGGGAGTTTCCTGCCTGTTTCTAAAGCCCAATGACAGATTTTTCTTCTTCATGCCTTGTCTCACTGAGAGCAACCAGTTTGCTGTTTCTAAGCCCTCATGTCTTGCCACTTCTATTTTGCTCTCCTATTCTCTTGTTTCTCCTCTTTCATTTTCTCTTCATTTTCTTTTTCTTTTAGATTTTCCATTGGTGCGATATTAAAAACACATCTTTCTAGCGCACTGGAGAGATGCTTTGTAAATATAAATAATTAAACTGAAGAGTTTTCTACTTTTCACTGTTATGCTGTAATGTATTACATTATCTTTCTACTTTACTGTAATATTATACTCCTGTCTTATGTTTCACTACTAAATATTTAGGTGCTAAAATACTGAATCTTTTAATAAAATATTATTAAATGTTACATATGCAATTTCTTTCTTTTTTTTTTTTTTTTCTCCAGTCTGGAATTTTTGGTTGAGGTAACTTTCAGAAGTAGAGCTCTTTTTTAGCTTGTTGTCTTTGCCTACCCAAACACAAATTGCCCAGCTAAAATAATCTTACTCAAACCAATTATTTTAGTTAAACTGCTGTTCTCTGCATTTTGACAATACAAGAAATAATTTCTAATTTTTGGATCTACTTATCTCAGTTGTAGTTTTCGCCTTTCTTTTTTTCCCCCTGATGTCAGTGTGAAGAGTGCTTGTGTTGGCAGCACAGTGTATGCATGGGACTGTTAGAGGACAGCATTCCAGAGCAGTACATATGTTACATCTGCAGAGATCCACCAGGTATGTGTAAACTGCCTTTATCTGCAGCTGTCTGCTTGGGATTTTTGAGCATAGATATTATGCATTGCTTACTGCTCTGTTTTGTGTTACCTGTCACACTTCTTTGGGGCAAGGGATTCTGAGTTTGGCTTTGAGCAGAAACTTACTTTTCTGTTAGTAACATTTTGTTCAGCTGTGCTAACCTTATTCAAGATCTTAATTACCATCACTTTAGTTGTTGAAACTTAATTGCCCCCGAACCTTAGTGCTTTTTATTGTACTCTGAAAAGTCTTAGTAAACAGATCATTCTTGTTCAAGTGATTTGGTTTGCTTACTCTTGGAATCATACCCATTCATTCAAATACTTTTTTAAGGAAGGTGGACTCATTACCACAGTAAACTCAAATATGCTTTGGATGTCACTTCCTAATAACTGCAATTTTATAATGTTTATATTTATCCAGAACTGTGTAAATAAGGGTGTGGAACTGAATATGTCAAATATGGAAAAAAAAAATAATGTCACTTTTGATGATAAATGATAGTGCCCAAACAGCATTTCTTGAACTAAAGATCTTGGGATAAATTTGAAATTGTAAGAGTTAAGAAAAAAAAAGCATTTACTTCTAAATGCAATACATTTAATTAAGATTATGTTGATTTAGAAGTGATTCTGTCCATAAACCCATGTTTCTTAGCTACTATTTGGAAAAAAACTATACAGTTGGGAAGAAAGTTTGTACTATTTTTCCTGACAATTAATACAACTCACATACTTGTCTTCTAGTGAAATATCCAACAATCCAGCTATTTCAAAAAGACAATGAGACTAGACCCCCAAATATACTTTCATTCATTTAAGAAATGAAATCTGAATACTGCTTGCAGGGGTGTAAAATAGCACTGTTTATATTAGCTATTTTTGTGAGGAAAATTTGGGAAAATAGAGTTGGAAAGATGACTTCTTCCAGTTGCCCCAATTTGAATGTAAATTGATGGTGTAGAGTCTTGTTTGATAGTTGTATGTGGTGTACTCTTTGAGCAGTCAAGCTTTTTCTTATTAAAACCAACTAATTTGTCTTGTGTTCTTTCCCTGCGCTACACCAGGTACTTCGTTATCCCCTGCTGTGCAGAGACTGTGTCCCTAATTTTTATCTTCTCTCCCTTCCTAACCGTTACTTCTTTTCTTTCTATGTCAGGAGAAAAAGGTCATTCACAATGTCAGTATTTTAAAGTGTATTGGGATAATGGGCAGAAAGGAGATAGACAGGGTATTCTCCTGAAAGGTATGAAGGGCTTCCATCAACCCAATTTTTGTTCTGTATATGATGATAGTCTGATAGGAAATTGGGTGTAAGATACTGCAGTCTTAGTCAGTCTGTCTGGGTCCCTCACTGTAAACAGTAATACTAGAACAATTAGCATTCTACATTTATCTTTTTTTGTTGGTGGTGGTTTTGTTTTTGTTTTTGTTTTTAATATTTACTATGTTACTATAGAAGCATTAGCTAAATACTTATTTATGCTTGTTTGGGTCAAGACTGTAGATGTTTGGGTCAAGACTGTAGATGTTTGGGTCAAGACTGTAGATGTTGCCATAGCATGGAACCCTGTCAGATAACTTTGAAATGTCTGCTTTTTATAAAGCCTTCTCCTGGCTTCTAATAAACAGATACTGACTTCAGTATTGAAGCAAAATATTTGCTTTTTAGAAACAAACCAGGTGTTCTGGATATGTCCATATAAAGTCCACTTTCTAATATTTCTCTTGGCATCTTAGGTTTGTTTGGTTGGGTATTTGTTATGTTTTTCTTTGTTTATTTTTAGGTAGATTGTAGTATTTAGATAACTAAAATGCCAATTTTTTTTTTTTTTAGTTAGGTTGTTAATAGCACATTTCTTAATATATTGTTCTTTGATTGCAACACAATCAGAATTTCATTTCAAATGCAATTTAGAGAGGTCTTGAGATTTCAGGTTTATTTTTGTTTTTGTAAGTGTTAAGAGTTTCCTCTTAATCGATGAAAACTAAATTTTAACATAACATCTCAAATCATCCTTTCATGGTTGTTAGGAGGGCATGTAGGAGAGTACAGCCTATAATCATAACATTCTAGTTTAAAATACATTTCTGCTGTGACTTTGGATGGTCCTCAGTGTGCTTATTACTTACCCCAGGTCAGAGGTGGAGTGCCAAATATCTTTATGATAAGGACTGGCTAAACAATGGGCACATGTGTGGATTATCATTTTTGAAGGAAAACTACTCTCATCTTAATGCCAAAAAGATTGTGTCAACACATCACCTACTGGCAGATGTATATGGTGTAACTGAAATATTGCATGGACTGCAGCTGAAGATTGGGATATTAAAGTAAGTATCAGTTTGGGATTTATTCTCCATCTTTATATATTCAGGTAGAAGAGACTACCAATATTCCAAATGCATTATTCTCTCACATAAAACTTCTTTCTTGTATAATAGTTGAAAAACTTCAAGTGCAAGATGTAGAGCACCTTTAGCTTCACTGGGAGTTAGGTGTTCAGCACCTGTGCTAATCCAGTGTATTTGGATTATTGTTGATTTTTTAAAAAATTCTTTAAATAGTGAGTTGTTTGTTAAAGGCTGCTCTGGATTTATCCTAATTTGATAAGTGACAGGCTGATACTTCAGTGTTCAATAATGGTGCTTATCAATGGGTGTGATCTAGCAGAAATGGATACTTAAATACTGAGTGCTGTAAATGGTATTCCTGATAACTTGATTATTTTCCTCCCCTTTGTTGCAGAAATAAGCATCACCCAGACCTTCATCTCTGGGCTTACTCGGGAATGCGAAAAGAACAAGAACAAATAACTGTTGGGGTAGAGAAAAAAATAGTGACTTTGCCAGATGCTGTTAATCCAACTGAAAGGACATGTCACAATCAAAACCATAAAGAGCCACCCAGTATACCCCAGAAGATGGAAGAAACATACATCACAAGTGAGCACAGTTACCAAAAACCACAGAGTTTTCATCAAGACTGCAAAGCAGTTGCTGATCCTATGAGCTCGGATGATGATGACACCAGTAGTTTTGAGGAAGATCAGGAATTTCACACAGAGAATAAAAACTGTTTACAGTATTCTTTTAAAGATGATAGCATGAATGAGCAGGTAAGTATCATTCATCTGGGAAGTTTATTGGAAAAATATTTTCACTCTGATAAAACTCAAGTGCATACAAGTATTTAGAAATGTTCCTTCTGTAAGTTGACATTCTATCATATAAGTCAGCAGAAATCACTGGAAGCAATGGTGGGTCACGGAAAGAGTTTCAGGTGAAGTATACTTATTCCAGTTGCTGAATGACATGGAAAGTATGATTCAAGTATTGCCTATGCAAAAACTATTCATGCTCAATACAGTGTTTTTGTGGGGAGAAAAAAAAAAATATTCCTGTACTTAAAATACAGGATCTTCATAAAAATTTGGGGTTTTTCAAGGTGAGGAAAACAGGACACATTTCCTTTTTCTTTTAGTACTGTTTTCTACATGGATGTGTTTTTTGTTGTTTAAAATCAGTCTTTGATAACAAATATTTGATTATTAACAATACTTATCCTTGCTCATAAAGCTGCCAGCAGGTCAGTTCAAGTTTAATTTTTTTTTTTTTAAATTATTTAAATTCTTAAAAAAGAAAGTTGTTTGGGTTTGGTTGTGGGTTGTTTTGTGTGTCTGTGTTTGGTTTGTTCTGTGTTTTCATGTGACATGGGAAAATGAGCCCTTCACCAGAGAAGCATATTAATATGATACAATTCACTTCTTGCTCTGGCATTTGTAATGACCTGACACTGTGTGAGCACATTTATCCAGCATTCTAGTCTCCCTAAAATAGAATATCAGTAGTGAAAAAACTTCATCAGATATGAAGTCATAGTGGATATAAAATGGAAACTGTGAATCCTGCTAATTAATGGTGATGCTGAACATTTTAATCTATTAAATGCATTACACTTCCTTTGGTCATTCCATGATCTGAAATGTCAAATGCAGATGAGGAACTTAACTACTATCTCTTAGTTGCTATGAAGATACTGATTATTTCAAAGAAATCAGCTGTGCTCAGATACTCTTTTTGTGTAGCTCTGCCTGTTACAGTCCTTGTAACGATCCTCAAATACAATCAGTTCTGTCGCAGACCTGTGTTTGCAAGTTGCATGGGACCATAGCAATGGTAGGAAGACTATTATTTTGTCTTAATCAAGCTTGGTCAGCTTACTTGTGCAAAATAGTGACTTTTGACATCATGGATATTGCTGTGTTTTAGGGAGTTTTCCTTTGTTCTTTGGCTGAAGTTGAAACAAACCTTAAGGTTTTGCACTCTTTTGGCAATGGCAAACCAACAAGTTCAGCACTGCATGATTTAGGTCATAATTTATAATTAAAAAGGGCATAGAAATGCAGGCTGTCTTACTGCATTAAGCAAAGTGCTTGAGTGCGTAAACTTGTTTTGCCTCACTCCCCCAGTGCTGGACATGCTTGTTTGTATGGATCTTACATTTTGTTCAGTTCAGTTCAGTCTCTTGATGTGTCATGGTAGGTGGCATTTTGAGTTTGCTTTTGGTCAAGTAGGCAGAACTGCAGTTCTAAACCAGCATAGTTTATCATGTGACTCAAGTGTTGAAATCAACACCAGAAATTAAAACAAAACAAAAAAAACTCCTCTTAAATGGCATTTTTTTTTTCTTTCTGTTACTCCTGTGAAGAAGAATTCTGCTGAAGGAAACAGTGTATTTACATGTAATGAAAGAAAAGGCTCTGAAGAACAAGTGGACACACATCTTCAATGGCAGCTAAATCTCCTTACCCACATAGAGAATGTACAGAATGAAGTCACCAGCAGAATGGACCTGATTGAAAAAGAAGTTGATGGTAACTGCATTGCCTTATACTTGTTAATAGACCTGTAGCAGCATCTTTCATAGCCACAGTGGTGAAGGTGGCCAGATCTGAGTATCTACCACACCTTTCCACAAGTTTTGAATGCCCAATGAAATAGTATAAGCACTAAGGACCCCTGAAAATTTAGCTGATTTGTGATATTAGGCAAGCTGCAGAGAAGGCTTTGGTAACTTGTCTTTGTCCAGATACGGATCATAAAATTGATTGATTTTTCTATATCAGAAAAGAATTTTTTCAGAAAATCTTTTTGGGTAAAAAAAAAGTATTCATCCTGCCTTTAACTGTGATTTCCTCTGTTAGCAAGTAACTGATTTAATGAAGACAAATTGGGCCTTGTGAAAAAACTTGAAGTTACTGCGTAGGAGTAAATATTACAGCACATAACTTTATGTGCCAGTCATAGCAATTACAAATGAGTTCAGTTTGCAGCCTAGTCATAGGAGTGCTTAGTTACCTTTGACAATATATAAAATAAAGTTGTCCTATTTGCAGTTTTACTTTTAATAGTCCTGCCTGTACTAGGTAGTATTTCTAGGCTAACAGGGTTGCCCTTTTCTACAGTCATACAGACAGACAAAGGAAGCTCCTTGAAAACATTTGTTGAAAATTAGAAAGCCATTCTGTGATCTGGACCTTGTGAACAGGAACCTGTTAAAGTGACAGAAGCAAACCTTGCATTTAAGGATTGTGTTTTCTATTGCACAACTGTCATAGCTAAAAGATCATGAACTGAGGCTTCTTTTGTGTGTGTAGATGGTAAATTATTAACCAAGGGTATAATTTTCACCTTTTATAGTAACAATCATATCATAAAATATGTTTGGGTTGTTTACATGAAACACAGAATTAGTTGGTGTTTCTGTGCTTACAAAAGACAGAGTAGAAAAAAATCTTAATTGAAAAATCTTTCTTAAACTTATTCTAATGATTTTTTTTTTTTCCTTTTCCTTCTGTAGTTTTAGAAAGCTGGCTTGATTTCACTGGAGAACTGGAACCACCAGATCCTCTGGCAAGATTGCCTCAGCTCAAACGCCGTATCAAACAGCTCTTAATTGACATGGGGAAAGTACAGCAAATAGCAACACTTTGCTCTGTATGACAAAAGGAAGAATAAAAAAAATAAAATTAGGTTCTTTACAGTGAATTTTCTTACTAGTCACATGTTTGACAGGAGGACAGAAAAAGCTGAGCATTTAGCTGCTTTTTTGTTGATTGCGTTAATAGCCTGAAGCTTTAGAGAGGGGAGAGGGAGTTTAGAGTAAGGAATCTGTTATATTGAAAATCTGAGTATTCAATGTCCAAGCTACAAAATGTAATATATTACATACTGAAAAAAGTTAATATGATTTTAACAAAATAAACAAGAAAATCTCCACAAACAAGAAAGCTGACAAAGAGCAATGCTACTATTTTGAAACCTTTGGCAAAAACAAACAAACAAACCAAAACCTAAATTAGCAAATTTCAGCTGACTAAAATTCTTGGAAACTGCTTTTGTAATGAATTATTCTATCTTGCTAGTGAAAGATAGACACAGAGAGCTCTGTATCCTCTCTAAAAGGCAAGTTTTTTAGATTATTTCCTTCTCTCATGAGTGTTCAGGAAAATTAACATTAACATAGCTTTTGGTTTTTTGAAAGAAATTACTTATCATGGTCTCTTTTTAAAAATATTTTTAAAAATAGAAATTCTTATTGCAGTACCCTTAGGTTCCTTTAAAATGTAAGTGGCAAATAGTGGTCAGATGTGCCAAATAATATTAAAACCACTGGGATGAGAGTTTGATTATGACTTACATTAAGGTATTTTCTGAAGTCCTACTCTGTGCCAGCAATCCATCCAAAATTTTACCTAGTTAATGATTTATTATTTTTTTTAATGTTCTATTACAGTATTTGGGATTTAATTTTTGTCCTGGATAGCTCTGTTCTGGTGTTGGCCCTCTGAAACTTTACCATCCTCAGCTGGGATGAGGAATGACAAGAGCAGCAAAACTGTGTGCCTGTGAATATACTAAACCACTAGAATAAATATCACAAGATACATTATCCAAGATGTTTTTAATAAAATCCTCCAGTTTCAGTGAACTAAATGTCATGAAACCAAAGGCAACCTATTTGCTCTGTTAGCTCTTGCTGGATTTTGAGCCCAGGACTTTCCCTGTGCTTCTAAGTTGCCGCTGTACCCATTGCTCTATACATATTTGTATGTGTATGTATATGTGTATAGATACACGTGTACATATATACATACCATATACATTTCTATCCACATAGCTAGTTTTATTACAATAGATTACAAGATCTGGTGGTTAACATGAAATGTTACCTTTTAACAAAGTTTCTAAAATTGAAAATAATGTATGTACAGGTTTTGAAATTTGTAAAATATGACTGTTAAGAGGAGGCTATTTAACTGATGACATTAAGATACTTGAACATTTTATGCCTCACATCTGTTTATCAGTTCTAGTTATCTGTATAAATGCATTTTAGAACCGATAGACAGTAAACTTGAATTTACCTTTTGATAAAAGTACAAGCCACTGTACATTCAAAAATTATTTAAATTTGCAAACACACTGTTCTATATGTAAGGTACTGTATGTAAAACTGTTTATTAAAACTATTCTGCATACTCTACATTTTCCACTTTTCTTCCTAACCTGCATACAAATGTAAAAAAAAAAAAAAAAAAGTGATTGTTCTAATGTACAGACCATCAAAAATCAAAAAAATCTTGGAATGCCTTTTGAGGATGCATAAAATTGAACAATGTGCCAAAGATGGATTATCTGGGAAAGCCTTTGCAACCAGTGCATTGAACTTTCATGATAAAACCATTATTGAGAACGAAAGCAGCATGGCTGGTTCACTGCTAAAATAAACCTACCCTGACATTTCCCATCTGTCTGTCATATCTGAAGTGAGTTATCACTCTTGATGTCCAAAGCAAAATGTAAACCCCTGTTACAGAGTGGTTGCTATTTAAAAAGTCTTGCCACATCAAGCTTGTGGGAGTCATTACAGAGCTGCATGGTAACATGGAAGTTAATTATGGAATCATGATTGGCAACTTCATAATGCAGAAAGAACACAAGAGCTGAAGAGTTGTTGACATTTTTATAGCAACTGTTAAGAAATAAAATACTCTGTGTTATATAGTTGGATGCTTAACTAACTGCTTCTAACAATATGAATAGTTGAGTGGCCTACTTGCTTTTGGATATGTGAGACTTGTATGTTATTCACTTTCTGCATATCCTTGAATGTGGTACTTTGTGTACTGTATAAGAGAAGTGTAAATCCAGACAAATTACTTTGAAACAAAGTGGAGTGTATTTACATAATTTATACAGCATACACTGTAGCAGTATTATGCAATGTGTGTGCATGTGAGTGATGTAATATAATTGTAAATGTTACTGAAGGTGGAAGTGAACTGAGAGGTTCCAGGTGGGAGGACTGAGGTCTGATTTTTAGTGTGGAGATGGAGGAGTGGTATCCTGAAAAGGAAATTGTGAGGTTAAAGTTGTCCTTGCAGCTTTGACTTGTCCACTGTTTGTGTATGTAATGGTCTCTAAAACTTACATGAGTATGTAATTTTATCCCTCAGGATCCTGCCTTATTCAGGATGAACTGTGCTTACAAAAGCAAATAATCTATTCAGTATTTTTTTAATCTTCATTTCTTGTGTAGTCACATACTATAAAAATTCCTGCAAGCATTCATATCTTGTAAGAAATACAATCTCAGTGTCCTTATGGACAGTGCTATGATACATTGTGTGTTGCTTGAATGCTTCACAAACTTGTTTGACTTTGCTTTCTCAAATTGTGATGTTAGTCTGTAACGTGAACATGAGTTTTTGGCCCCAGTTTCTCAAGTATTCAAAGGTTTGGGATGCTTCTGAAGCTTTTTCTTTAAACACTTATAAGTCAAGTGCCATAAAAATCCTAAGTGTTTTGCACAGAATGTAACCTACAGTTGATTGCTTTGCTCATGTGCCAGTCAAACCTGATGTGATCTGGCTCATACCAGTATTTCTTCTAGTTGGCCTTATCCAGAGAATCTTTCTCCTGTAGGCATCATTTTCCATCTGTCTTCTTGCTTCCTTGCTAAATAAGCCAGGGATCTATACCCAGTCTATTTGCAATATCATTTATCAGGGTGTGAGTTGCAATTACTTGTATGAGGAGGAAGGCACACCCTCTCTGAGGAAGAAATAGTATATGGTGATGTAAGGACTGGTTTTCATACATGTGCACAGAAAAGTAAATCTTTTAATTTGCAGCCTTCTTTTAACTTACTGTAAGTCCTTAATAGTAATAAAAGGGAAATGCCATTGTATGGAAGCTTCTGATTTCACAGGCCTAAATGACATACTTGGGGAGCCCATCATTTTGTCTGAAGGTTGTTGTTGGTTTGGGTTTTTTTTTTCAAGGAGGTATCAGGGTGATTTTGAAGTCTTCTTCCTGTAGGCTTCTGCATCAGGAATTCAGTGTTTTCAGTTGCAGTGAAGGCAGTAGGACATCATCATTATTGCAGTCTGAATGGCATACAGTCATGATAATGTGATCAGATGCTGTGTAGCAGGGCTGCCCGTGTTGCAGTTACTAAGTGGAGGTAGGTCAAGTCATATGACAGGGAATGGATTCAAAGGTTCTTCCTACTCTTCTTGGGTGGCTTTAGTTGAGTAGTGCCCATACTTTGCAGTACTGTGGCCTTAGATGAGTAGGTCTTTGTTCAGCTATGGAGTAATTTACAGTGGTAGAAGCCTGTCATCCTCTTTAAAATAGTCAGAGAAGATAGGTTGCAGTTTTCTGATAGAGTTAATGTATTTTCTGGATAGCAAAGAATGGAAACTCTTCTTCTATGGGTGCAGTCTCCTTGTATGGCTGACATCCACCTTGTCTCTGAGCTTCTACATGTGCTCATCTTCTGTTCTGCAGCTTGCCTCTGTTTCTCCTTTAGTTCTTCAGCTTTCTGCACTTTGGCTTCTGTGATGCCTGGAGGGTTTCTATCCTCTGTTCTTGTGCCTAGTTCTTTCTGGCTGCTGTGGGAAGCAGTCATAGGAAAAGGTCCTGTCCAATCGTCTGTCCTCAGTCTCCAGCATGTTCTATAAGCTTTTACAGGTGGAGAATGTATATCATGATCTAAGTCTTCAGATGTTTTTGCTGCCTTCCTTTAGTGAGCCCTTTCTGATCTTGTGCAAGTGGTGATCTCCCTCTACTGCTATCTGTCTGTCTTCTAACTTAACTGAATGACTTGAATGAACGTAACAGCAAAACCCCTCTGGCACTGTTGAGCTCCAGCACTCGTTATCAAACTGTAGGTTGGGATGTAAAGGAGTCGCTCAAACATCACAGTAAAATTATAAACATATTCTGATGGTTGCAAACCAGAATACTTTTCCCTTGTATTTGAAGGGATGATATGATCCTGCCTGGCAGGGGGGTTGAACTCTAACATCTCCAAGGTCCCTTTCAACCCCTAATATTCTGTGATTCTGTGAAATTGCCACAGTTTGAAACTTTAAAAGGCACAAAACAGATCCTTAACTGAACTGGAGCTCAATGTAAAAATCAACAACAAAAGCAGGGGTTGGGAAGCACTCTGCTTGCAGGGCCTTCATGACAAGTGTGCACTTGGGCCATCTTGACTACCTTGCCCTTTTAGGAGTTTTGTGAAGGTGCTGATGTGTAAAGGGGGTGCCTGCAATGATGCTGTTCATTTGCAAATGGGGCCCATCTTTGCCATGTTGATTTAGAACACTGGAACTGTAGGTCTTTACTGCTTAGAAATATTACAGTACATGCACCTTAATTTTGAAGTGCTTATTAAGGTCAGAGGCATAAATCACTTTTAAAATACCCATTGCCATTCTTGCATTTTAGTACTTGGCACTTTTTTTTTTTTTCTGTTGTACTGAGTCCATATGGTGTTAGGTGATTATTTTGCAGAGGATGTTTGAAATACTTCAGTAATAGTTTTCACTATTCTGTATTATGTCCTGGGCACTGGGTGTGGGGGTCCGTCTTTAGCAATAAGTATTATACACTATGTGTATATCTGTTTATACTTGGAAAACAAATGTGGAGCATGAAATGATGGTGAAAATACACTGCACAGAGGTCAGATAGTGCATTTGGGAGCCATTCTGCACCAGCCTGAACAACTCAACAAAAAAAAAAAAAAAAAAAATGGAAACCACATGGAGAAAATGAACTAGCATGAAAAAAAAAATATTTGGGAGTGAATTTCCCTTACCATACACACTGGGCCTGTGTGTAAGTGGTAGATGAACCAACCTTATTCCATTATTTGAATAACTAAAGCTAGTTCAATTACTGTTTACTTCAAACAGTAGCCTTCCTCCTTCAAAACTGGCCCCTCAGTTCAGCTGTAGCCACATGTGTCAGTGTATTGTCACTAAACACTCAGAGAGAGGCAACAGTGCACTATTGTTAAATCTTCTGTGAGAGAAGCAAAATACTTCTGTGATTTGTTTTTTTTTTTTTTATAATAGCAATAATGTTGACTGCATTCTAATATTCACAATAAAGGTCTGTTGAGATTGTGTGCCTGGGCTCCCATTCAGTGGACTTTTTGTTTAGGCAAGCTAGTTAGTGCTTGTATGTGTTTCAGAGCATTAGGTGATCTTAAGTTGCAGTTTTAGCCTGCAGTCAATACATTTTATGTAGTCGTCGATACTCGTTTATTTGTATACATTGCAAGCTTTAGGGAATCTGCAGTTGTATTTTAGCCTGTAGGGAAATTACGCAGTCAGTGAATTATAGTAATTAATTCCTGTGCAGCAAACTAATTACAAGATTTTTCTTTTCCAAACTGCTTCGGTGTTAACAATTTTAGGGTTTGGGTTTTGCAGTGCACTTGATTCTGAAGTTGATAATGTCTTTTCACAGAACATTTACAGTGATGGCATCTATTCGTGTGGGCAGACATCTGCCTCCTGAGGGTGTTTCTGGTTTTGTGCCTTTGTAGAACATCATTAAAAATAGTTTCAAGTTGCTTTTAGTGATTTATTGTAATATTGCCTACAAACTGTTGTTTAGGACTCTGCTGTAGTAGAGAACAGATAAGCAAACGAGAGTAAGAAAGCTCTTCTAGACAACCTGTGGACCAGAGCATAAAGGATAAACATCAGATGAATAAAACTGGACAGAATCTCAGTGAGTTACTATACAGAGAAGTTGTTCTGTTGTTGACAGCAAAAATAGATATGATTGTAAACATATAGCAAATTTCAAAATTTTAATTCTGAAACAGATGTTTCAATCGTTAGGGAAGGGACATTCTCTCAAATGTAAAATGCAAGACCAAGTTCAGATCTTAGAGCAATACACTGAAATAATTTTTCTAATTAGAGGACTTTAACCCAAGTTAAACCAACTATTTAGTCAGCCCAGTGTCTTATCCTCAGTCGTAATGAATGCCAGCATGTCTAGAAAGTTACTGCCTTTAAAGGATCTGCACCAATTGGTCTTACCCTTAATTTATCTATCACTTCAGTTAAACTGGTTCCCTTTACCAAAATCTTTATGAATACTGTCACGTTTATCAGTCACTGACCGATCTGTGCTCCATTAGTTTAATGTGTCTTTTTTCATTAATTTCTTTCCACAACGTCAGGTGCCACACTGAATTCCCCAGCTTTGCTATGGGGCAGAGTTGTGTTTGTCCTTGGACTTGTTTTCTGACTCCATTGGCTGTACAGGGTTTTCTTCAGAACAGACGAGGTTAAGTATTGCATTGTTGAAAAGACCAAAAGTAGTTTTGACCCTGTTGCTGTCCCAGTGTGACTGTCAGTGCCTTTCCTCACTGCATTAGCTTGTTTTGTCCAACATTGAATCAATTCAGTGTGCAGATCTCCTTTACATCACTACAGGCTGCAGAATGACTTCTGCCTGTGGTCTCAAAACATTCTGCATTCCAGCTGTTGTGAGAATAAAATACATATTTTTCTACCTTGCATCACTGTGCTACTGTTAGATAGAGGAAAACTATTATCTCTAATAGATAAGTAAGAAAAAAGCCTTTTTTTAACTCTTCTAGAAATAGTTTATTTCTGCAGGGACAAAAACAAATTCAAATGTTCTTACACAAGCTTCTTTAGGTTCTTGTCACCAAAGGCACAATGGTAAATTATAATAAAAAAAAAAAAAAAAAAGAAAAGGTTCCCTGCCTATTTCTCTGAACTAGCCAATTTTAGGAGAGAAGTTGCAGGAACTTTACCATCATTCTTTCAATCTGAAGAATGTGTCATGCATGAAGTGACTGAAACATGTATTATCTGGTGGGACTATGCATTTTTCCTTGTCATCTTTCAATTTTGCATCTCACAAGGACTTTAAAAAAAAACTTAATCAGAGATGATAGAGATAATAAGTGCTTCACAAGTTCTTATTATTGTTATCTATGCCAAAATCATGTGCAAAAGATTGAGATGAATGTCTCATGTTTGAGAAGAAATGTGCCAAATGTAAAACAGTTCTTTGTCTGTATGTGTAATAAGTTACTAACAAATGGTGTTAGTCAATTTGTTGACAAAGTTTTCTTAAACCATGTGAGAGGATTGTTCAGTATTGGTGACTTATTTAACACAGAAAAGCAGTTTATTATTTTAAAATAAATGGGCTAAATTGTATGGGCATAATTCAACATGTCTGTAGTTCTTAAAATGTCTGCTTCCAGTTTGCTGCCACATTCAGGAGGCTTCCTTAATTTCGTTTCTTCCACTATGGTTGACTTCTCAGGCTCAAGTTTTATTTGGGTGAGAGCAACTTGTCTGTGGTTATAGATGTTTATGTACTCATACAGGAATCATTTACCTTTGGGCTTTTCAATATGTAAAAATTGCCATTGCACAAACAGTCTTTTCTGCTAAGAAAGTGTATGTGAAACTGGAACAATGAATAAATGGTGTGCTTCTCCCTCGAGGGCTGTGATTTCAATGTTTCATAACAATGACATTTTTCTTTCCCCCAACAATCATAGTCTAGATTGAAGAGCCTTTTGCCAGTGTGTACAGCAAACTAAACCCTCATTTTCAACACTAGAGCAATGATTTGGAAGACATGTTAGTTTTAAGGCTCTGTTGGCCACAGTGATGACTTCTGTTTACTCCTTTTCTCCCCTTCATTGGTGAGCTAATTTAAGATACTCTCCCATCTTTTCTCAGGTGCTACACATAGAGGTCAATACAACTGTCACTTCACTGAAGGTTATGCAATGAGTTCATTTGAATTTGACCAGCCATAGATGACAAAGTGCCTCTTTTTATCTGATGAATGTAGATTGTGTGTTTGCTCTTTAAACTTTTTTTCTTTTTTTTTTTTTTTTTCTTTTTATCCAGGGGCTAGTACATCCCATTAAGCTTATATTTACAGAGATTCCCATCTTGGTTTGACGCACATCTAGAAGTAGTTTAAGTGCTAAAATTCACTTTCTCCCTTTGTTTTTTAAGAGACTTTTAAGACTTGGCTGTTCTTCCCAACTTGTGTATTCAGAGGTTGTTTCCTGAGTGGTTCTAAAGAAAATAAAAGTAATCTTGGGATTCAACACCACGTAGACAGTGCAAATTTGTGCTACTTTCTTTTAGTAAGAGCCCTTTGATACCTCCTTGGTTTCCTGTCTACCTTACTCTGTTGACTTTTGGTAGCAAAGAATAAAGGAGGAAAATGAATAGGAACCTTAATGAGCTTGTTCCTCTGTCCATATACTGTGCAAGAAACCTGAATGACACTATTAAAAATAACTTTATAAACTTGTACTAAATCAATATGCCTAATCTCCCCTCAGCACACACTATAGGTATGTGTTTCAGTGGCTTGGAAACATTGCTGTACCTGGAAGCACTGACCCTCCTGCCCCTGGACAGCCTGTGACACCAGGCTGGACTGTCTCTTCTTGCTCTCTGTAACTGCCCCAGTGTAATGGAGGTCAGGCAGTAACCCGAGGCTTTTGAAGTATACTTAAGTCACAAATCTATGTCATGGTCAAACTTTTCATCTTTCCTGATGAAAAGCACACCCTAGTTCTAATGCTGCTGTTCCTTGTTCAGTTTAATTCCTTTCTCTGTGTGTACATTTCCCTACAAATGCTATGCTAATCCAGAATTTTTCTTTCTGTGCCTGCTTAATCAGGGCTTTTACAGGACTTTTCTTCTTTATGCCTATGAAGATTGTCTTTTTTTTGTCTGTCATCTATACCGGATGTGTTCTTCATCTTTTCCTAGTTTGAACTTTCTGGAGGCTATTATGTTTCTTTTAAGTCCATAGTGGATTGCTTGAAAGTAGAATACAGATAGTGTTCCTCTCATTTAAAGAGAGCTAGTCAAGCTAAAGCGAGCTCATGCTGCTGCTTGACATCAAACACTGTAGCAGTGCAGCAGTCTACAGCCCACACAGAAGGATGCTTGGGTCATCTTGGTCTGTAAAAGAGGATCAGAGATGACTGTCTAAGCTGCTTCCCATCAGATACTTGGCTGTACCAAAGCACATGGTGTAAGTGGACATAAAAACAAAGGGTCAGATGCAATTTAGTCTGACCCTCACTTTCCTTCCTAGTCCATCCTGTTTTTCATGTAATAAAGAAAGCACATTATGATTTGTATTTAGTCCTAGTGCTGTAAGTGATGGAGGCCTAACTCTTGCCTGTCCCCTCAGCAGGCTGCTCTCTAGAAACGCAACAGAATGCACTTCAGATAATGAGCACAAAGTCAGGTTGTACCACAGGACAGGATGGAGCAGGAGCTCTTGGCCAGGGTCCTGTCACTATGTGTAATTAGAATGTTGATTTAATCAAGTCCCCCCACCACTCCCTGTGGCTGCTACTGGTTGTTCTGCTCACTGATGGCTGGGCTGGGCAGTGCTCCGTGGAGCGGGGATGCGAACTGGTTGAGGAGAACCACAAGGGCCCTTCAGGTGAACAGGCCTCTTGTGGTTTTCTCAGAAGCATCGTATGCGTCACCCAATTTTGTGACCAGTCTACCAGCACATAAGTGAACCCATCTGCAGGATAGTTGCTATAAAAAGGCAGGTGAAGCCCACATGGGTTATTCAGGGCGACTTCACTGACAAACTGGGATGGGGCTCTCCCATCGAAAGATGGGCTCCATCCCATTCTGCACCCTTCTTTGCTGCTTTATTAACATAATAGCAGCAAATATATTTGGTAAGTAGGTTTGTCCTTTTCCTTTGCCTGTGTCCAGTAGTGCTCCTGTGGACTTTGTTCTGCTCTGTGTGTTATTCTGACAAAGTATATAGTGATCTTGAATTTTACACATAACAAACTTAGCTAGTTACTGTATGCTGTGCAAACTGAGTTTGAGCTCAGGTTAAATACTAAGCTATAAGGATTTTCAACTGGTCATGGTTATCTGAGTTTGGTACACCTGGACTTCAGGTTGTTCTTTTCTGGAAGAGCAGGGTGGGCTAGAGAAGGAACTTGGATAAGAAAAGGTGATGCTGCAGGGAGGTGAAGGTTCTAAAATTATATCTGCTGCTTGCATGTGCCATCATCTAACTTAGGCTTGAAACTTAAAATACTGGATAGTCCAAGTGTCATCCCTGGTTATTTGGTCTGAGTTTGATAGTCCTGCACAAGAAACAATTTGAATCAGTGAATTAACCTCTCAGCTCAGATGCTTTATTAGACACACATCCCAGAGTAACTGGCTCTCAGAGTCACATTTGAGATGAAAATGTTGAGTTTCACCTACATGTGGATGTCGACAGATGAGCTAACCTAAAATCTACTGTCTCAAAATTTTTCACACGTGTTTACAGTTCTTACACAGTAAGAACTCACATAAACAGAAATGATTGAGAGGCTATACATGCACAGGAACCATCTGTAGTTAAGGAAGTCCCTGAACTGCAAATATATGTATGGACATTCTCAGACAAAATACTGTATTAAGTGAACCTTTGATCTCAATCACTGTAGCTATGGTTTTGTTTGTTTGTTTGCTATATTTTTATAGAACTAATCAATGGAATTAAGAGCATCACATTCATTGGATTTTGAGGATGGGGAAAGTGTTAGATCATCTGTAAAAAAAAAACCAACCCACTGAATTTCATCATTCTCCTAATACCAGCATCCTAATGTGGTCTTGAATGTGTTAAGAATTGAGGAGTTGACTATTTGTTAGTTCCTTTCAAAAGCTGATCACTTGCCCTGGCAAGAATCGAGAAGTGCTCCTAATGTGAATTAGCCTGATGCTAACTGCTAGACGTTGTTTCTTTTTAGATATTTCATGAGATTAAGAAGAAATGTAAGTCCTTTTGGTGAAATAGTGAGTGACTTAGCTTCAATAAAGAATACTCAGAAATATTAATAGCGTGGTTATGGCAAAGGACTGTTTTATGGTAATAGGCACAGCTAACTCCAAGTACCCCAGGTATTAGAAAATAGTAGCCATACCAGTACAGAATAGAGATGATACTAATTAAATACAGGCCTGGGAAAGACATGAGCATTTCCCTTGTGTGTATCCTGCAGCTGGCACCCCAACGAGTTTGTTCAGTACCTCCCTATACTGTCCCATTCAGAAATGCGTGCAAGGAGCAGCAAGTAAGGACCATGAACCTGGAACAGTTACAATGCAGCACTGACAGGGCTTTGATAAGAACAGGCTTGTGGTGAAACCACCTTTACCTGTTTCTCCTCTTGCTGCTTTCAGAATATCAGACGGATTCCCAACCATTACGTCCATGCGAACTTCAGAGGGAAAAGGCTTTTTCAGGAGGAGAAACCTATGTTCCTCAGTGCTCAGAAGATGGCCAGTTCAGGTAATTTATCCCTGTTATTATTCTGCTGCTATACAGTGTGACATTTTATTACTAATGAAAGCTTTAGCTTCTGTTTTGAAGAGCCTCCTTATCGGTGAACTGGAGGGTGAGGGGTGCAAGAAACTTGAAGTGATTTCACTGAGTCATGTTGTAGGTCCAGACTCTCCTGAATTCCCTGTTGCTGGAAATAATCTCTAGGTTAAGAAGTCAATCTAAGATTAATGGGCTAATCTTGGCACCATTCTTTGGGCATTAAATACTTGGTGTGAGTTGTTGTGTAATGCAACCACTGTCTTCCTACACATGTTCGTGGGTGCATAGTTTGTGATCAGTATGGTATTTCAGATTTATCATATATTTTGTGACAATTTCTAAGTCAAATCTAGAATGTCCAAAGCCCACATCCTAGGCAACAACACAGCATCAGGATTCTGTCCAACCTGCTTTCTGAATGACTTTAAGTCACTTAACTGCAATTGCTGAAGACTTCAGAGAGTTACTAGAATTAAGAACTCACATCAGATAGAGTAGTATCCAGAAGCATTGCCTTTTCTGATTCAATTTTTTTTGATGTTAAAGTATTTTAACTTGCTTGGCTTGCTGTACGTTTTTTTTTGTCCCATACTGATTGATAACTCTGTCACCAACAAAATAAAACACATTACTTGTGATCTCCTTCAGGACAGTTCAATGCAGTAGGAATGGTCTTTCCTGTTGGTGTGTGGATGAGAATGGCATTGAGGTACCTGGCAGCAAGCAGAATGGATATCCTGTATCTTGTAAGTCACATGTTTCCGTTATTGTTTCAGATTGGGTAAAGAACTATTTAACTGCTGCAATCAATAATAGGTTAGGCCCAGACTTTGATGGACTCTGTTGTAGCTTGCAGGATCTTTGTAGTGGAAATCTTTGAGTTTCTTTAGAGCTGATTGTAGAAGCCTGATACACATGGATGATCTGTATTTATGAGGATCACAGTAATGTAAATCATGAATGAAAGAACAACTTAGTGTATTGGCTTTTGAACTGAAGAGCTTCAACCCCATCTGTGGGAACTTTATACCAGTTTTCATATACTCAAGTCCACCAATGACCTCATGTCACCTGGGTGACAGAATCAGAACCTGCAGCCCTGAGAAAACTCAGATGTCTTAATAAATTATTCAGTGCCCAACAAGTACCTTTCTCTAACATTACTCCTCTCTGTTACTGCAGGCTTATCCTTTTGCCAGTTACAAAAGCAGAGGATCTTAGTGAGTCGATACATCAACAGCAGTAGCATCTCCTATATCCCTCAGTGCCTGGATTCAGGGGCTTTTGATGTGGTGCAGTGTGACACAAAACTGGGTCAGTGCTGGTGTGTAGATTCAGAAGGAATGGAGATTTATGGCACCAGGCAGAGAGGAAAGCCAACGCAGTGTAAGTAATATTCAACAATTCTGTTGGTTTTGTAGATTTGAAAGGTTTGGTGTGAATTAAATGTGGAAGATCAGGAGCTTGTACACTGGAGCCTACACATACTACAGAAGTACAAGCACTTAACTGAGGCATTAATTCCCTGTTTTGTAGACTCATAGAATATACTAAGTTGTAAGTTGTATACCATAAGGACTATCACGTCCAACTCCCTGCTCCTCTTAAAGACAATATAAGGCACCTAGTTGTCCATGTTCGATGTAATGAATCTAATGCCCTTCCAAACCATAGGGTGGCTATTCAGCTGTCTGTGGGAAGGTAAAACACCAATAAACATTACCTTTGTTTCCCTTCAGGTCCAGGGAGTTGTGAGATCCGAGACCGTCGCATTCTGCATGGGTCTGGGGAGAAGAGCCCACCCCAGTGCTCAGCAGATGGAGAGTTTCTGCCTGTCCAGTGCAAGTTTGTCAACACTACAGACATGATGTTTCTTGATCTCCTTCATAGTTACAACAGGTAAGAGCACAGGCTTTTGAAACTGGCAAGCAAACCTGCATACCTCTTCAACTCACTGTCTTACTGTTGGTTTTGTGGTTTTATTTCAACATGAAGCTGCTCTTCTGAGACTGCACATGATTTTGTTTTCTATTAATGAATGGACCAAGTAAAAAAACCTTTTCCTTCTGAATTAAACTTCATTTAGTAAAAAATTATATTCCTTTCCTGCACTGCATCCTCACACAGCAGAGGATACTACACTAGGATATGTATTTGGAAAAGTAGCCAGGGCTACTTTTCAGACAGACACACAACAGCTAATTTGCTGTTAAATGCATAAGGAACAGAGGAATTCAGATATAGATGTGAGATAGTTAAGATGATTCCACATAGGAAATGAAAATAGATAGACAGATGGACAAGACATTCGAAGATCAAGTTCCATGACATGATGGGAAACTTGTCCATTTAGACAGTGCCAGGATTGCTCACACAGGTGAACCATCGTGATGACTGAATGTGCTGACATATGACTGGCTTTGGGTAGTTGGAGCGAGCTAGGGAAGGCTTCAAAACAATGGATCAAATCCTTGTCCGTGAGAGCAAGAAACCATTGTCCTGTGGAGGAGCTGGGAATTTATGCTCAGGTGGAGAAATAAGGGATGGGTGGGGAAACCGCAGGGAGAAGAATTTGTTTTGCTTCAGATGTTCAAACTACGCAGAGAAACCTTTTGGTCTCCTGTGTTGTTATCTTGGCATCTCAGTCAGCACATTTCTCCAGTGGAGGGCAGTCAAGTAAATGTAATGTCTCATTTTGACTTGGCTCTGCAATAGCAAAGGCATTTCATTGTGAATGCCAGTTTTGCTGTTTTGAGGATTTTCTTTTTTAATTTAAGCAAAACTGAAAAGCAGGCCCAAATGTACACTGCAACTTTGTCAAAGCTTTGGAAAAGGTTATTTTGGCAAGAGCAAAATAATCTGCTTCATTTGTTGGCCCATGGAGTGTGGAAATTGTAAAAGAGCAATAACAGGCCAGAAAGCAATGCGTTAAATTAACGTTTTGGGTTTTTTTTTCCTCTCCTATTGGGAGGTTTGCCTGCAAAGACCTGCAGAGTTTGGGCTCTTCTTATGTCCATGTCATATAATTGATCACAGCAGGATAGTTTCACTCTAAGCTGTCTACCTTTCTAATTATGGCTTTGACTTAACCCACTGCCACCATATCTGAGTATCTCAGGTCATTAATATATTTATTTTCACACTATTCTTGCCTGAAATGTCATCCCGTCCTATAAGTGGGAGGCCAGAATACAGAGTTGAAAGGATGAGTTCCAGAGCAAAGGACTATAGCAGAACAAGGATTTAAACCTGTATTTTATGTTCATGTGAAACTAATGGAGCAACTTTCTTTTGTTTAAGGGACTGATTTTTGAATTTTAAATATGTCGTGCTAACTCCCTTCCAAAATTGTTTCTCTACACCTTCAAAATGTTCCAGAATAAACAGTTATGTTAAAAAAGCCAAAATGGAGAAATTTAGAAGCTTAGAACTAAGACTTTCCCAAGAAAAAGGCTTTTGGATAGAAAGATGAGCCCAGATTTCCTGGTGGCTAGTCTGCTGTTACTGATTTTATATAGACTATGCCTGAGACCAACTTGGATGGGCAGCCATATAGAAAGCCTTGCAGGAGATTGATGGAATAATAAAAAAATCAAAAGTCTAGGAAGATCTTTTTACTATCTTGCTATTTTATTTTTTTTTTCAGATTGAAGACCTTGTCTCAATATCTTTATATGAGCTCATTGGATGTTTTGCCTTATTACATATTATTTCATTGGTAGTGAAAAAAAAACCATGATTTGGTTCTCTCCCTCTGTTTCTCAATAGTTAATGAGAAAAGCAACTATAACTTGAGCTGTTTCTATGAAACATAGAAAGGATTACTTGCAAACCTGCTTTTGAATAAGTTGTCTTTGCTGGAAACCATGAGCAGACACAGTTTGAGGAAAAGGTCAACAACCTCATGTTTATTTACGTAAATGAGAGCATTCTTGCTGAAACGCATGGATACGCTATAAATCTATCCATAACTTAAATATAGTCAGATTTGCTTCAGCCATTGTTTTGGAGTGGTTCTGATAGATGAGGTGTTATCGTTACTTATCTCAAGGGCTGTGATTAAGAAGAGGCTGAGAAAAGAGCATTAGGAAGTGAGTTTTCCAAGCAAGGTGAGAAAAGTTCTGTCCTCTTATTTGTGTGGGCCTAATTTACATCTGCTGATACTTTATTTAGCTGTACTCTAAACTTGGAACAAAAATAGCCAGAATGACAGGATATGACTACACATCTGCCCCATATAAAAGTAGTATAAGTATGCATGTGACTTCTTAGCATTGAGGATGAAAGAAAGCAGCAAGAAGAATTTTTTCATTGCATCCTGTTTCACTCAGCTAGATGTTGAGATGCTGAGGTGAAGAGCTCCAAGGACATGAGCAGTGCAGAGGTCTGCATTTGGATATGGGAGCATTGCTCTCCTAAGAGATGAGGTCATATTCCTGACCAGGAATATCATGCTGGCCAGTGCATGACAATTTAGGGGAGCACAAAGCTGCTGGAATATTCCAAACTACTGATGTCCATGTATACATTGAAGACCATAGAAATATTATATTCAGGTGTTTATATCTTTAATTGCATTCTGGCAGAAGTCTCTTTGTGTCCTGAAGTATGACATTTTGATTACTTTTAGCATGCCAATGTCAGCAGCTGAGTAGGATTTGATGATCCAAAATGGAGGGAGCCTTTTCATTTGAAGATGTGCCAGAGCAAATCAGTAGGCATGTGAAAGCTCTGAAACAGGATCACTGCTGGGTAATGATGGGACTACCCCAAGGTTACCAATATCTTCCTCTTCCAGGGGCTGCTCTTTGTACTTTCACCAGCTTGAGTTTTGATGTACTGAGGAAACAGTAACATCTCCAGGTCTCTTGTCAAGAGATGGCAGAGCTCTCAGGTAGACTCTTGAAGGTAGCAAAGGCTCCTTATTCTACTCCTCTCATCTGACCACCTGTTCTGAGCCAGACAAGCCTTTTGCCAGTGCAGACTTCATGTGCTTGACCAGCCCTGAGGCTGCAGGAGGATGGCACTGGAACTGGCAGAGTCCCTGTTTCACAAGGTCACCATAAACTGTTCTGACACATTAACCTTTTTCAGTGCTTAATCCACCATTATTCCTATTACTAAGTGACCTTCCATGGCAAAAACCCACTTTATGTAATGAAGAAAATTGTCTCAGAAAACTCCACTTCCCTGTTGCTGAATTTTCCCAAATAAACTACATGCAGCTAGGCCACCAGACCTTTAATGTATTTCAGGTAAGGGTGTGTCTGTAAAATAATATGATTGTTTTGGAACTTGGCACATGGAATCTAGAAAAACTCACCTTGTGTTTTCTTGGATAAATCCTAGACTGTCTGTCAGTTAAGATCACAGTTATTAGGTTTTTTTCTGACTCTGATCCTATTAAGTTTCCTTCCTAAATCATTGCTTTGCTGGAATCTGTCTATAATCACTATTTTTTAAAATTAGTGAGGTTTTTATGTGTTTTTGTGCTTAATTCAGTGCAGAAAGTGTATGTAGTATGTAAAGAAGAGGAAGCAACCTGTTTGCTTAGGCACCCTGCCATACTGTGCAGATTTTTTGGAAGGAGCTAATGAACGATTGTTGTAATAACATTAAGCCAACATCAATCAATTTTACATTCTTTGACACACTTTCAAAGGTGAGGATAGAATTGAAAAAAGAGTGTTGAGTGCTGGGTACCAGCTTAGGAAGGGTCAGAAAACTGTCTGAAGGGAGATTGTTCTGTTTTTGTTGGGAAAAATAAAAAGGCATTTAGGAGACTTGTCAGCCTGCTGAGACGCTGATCTGGATCACATCACGCCTGGTTGCCAGTGGGAGACCTTGGGGATTTGTAATGGCTTTGTGCTCTGCAGGCATCCTTACCCTACAGACTGGTGAGGAAACACAGGTGATACTTTGTTGTTTTCAAGGGGCCTCCCCAGGCACTTCACAGGAGGCTGCTTTTCCTTCCAGGCTCCCAGGGGCTTTCCAATCGTTCAGCTCCCTAAGGGAGACGTTTCCAGAGGTCTCTGGGTACTGTTACTGTGTGGACAGCCTGGGGAGAGAGTTGGCAGACACTGGTAAGTACCCTTCAGCAGCTGGTCCTTTAACCTGAATGGCTTTGAAATCCCAAGGGAAAGGACAAATAACAAGCACTGGTCTTCACGTTCATTTGGGACTTCAATTTCATTTTTATCAGACAACTGTGACTAGTGTAGTCCTTGCCCATGGGAAAGGCTGGAGCTTACTAATTAAATCCCACTCTTAGAACCTGCTCTTCTGTCAGCAGCAAGTGGAGCTGCTGCCCAGGAGCTAATCCAGTCCTCTTGGGAAGGTGGAATAGGATTTCTGAGTGTTAGTAGTAAGCTTACAGTAGTAAGCTGTGTCATATTTGAAACGTCCAATTAGCAAATTCAGAATAATAGTGGAATTATTTGGGTTGGATGGGACCATTTCAAGTCATTCAGCCCCATCCCCCTGCCATGTGGGGACATCAGGTGATCCTTTATTTTTTCTCATAGTCTCAGGATACCTTTTAGGTATGTTAATAGTTGATGGGGTGCTTTAGAAAAAAATATGTTGAGGACTTCCAGCTCCTCTTCCTTAGATACTGTGCTTTTAAAACATTAAAAATAAAACAAAAAACAAACCCCAAAATCAACCAAAACCCCCAAAACAACAACAAAAACACAGAAACAAAAAACCCCAACAAACAAAACAACCTATCTAAAGTTTAGATAGTAGATGTGAAGTTCAACGTTTAATTCCCACAAGGGTGAGAAATACTAAAAAAAAAAAAAATTAAAAAATAAAAAGTGCACTCAGGGAAACTGCTGCACATCTATTTTTTTGGCATGCAGCCAAAGTGGTTGGGAATTATTTGTTGCTAAAATTCATTTACCAACATTTCCAAAATTTTATCAGTTTCATCTACTGCGTATTGAACATAACAAAACCACATCACGGGCCCACTATGAGATGTTCCTCTGGCTTCTTTTGGCAGCTGCCAAGGCATGAAGCTACTGCCTTGGCACTCAGCAGTGCATTATATGGTGCAGTGCATTAGGGTTGTTCAGTTCACATTTGGCCCGTTTAGAGGACAGGTTTTGCTTCTCCTGATAGGGTTCCTGTTCTTCTACTGTGATGTGAAGCAAGTGGTTTCCATCTTAAAATCAGACTCTATGCTAAAGGAAAGTATCTGTTTCCCAGGCTTGGAACTGCTGCTTGATGAAGTCTATGACACAGTTTTCTCTGCACTGGAACCCGCCCACACGTTCGCAGGGACCAGCGTGTATCGGATCCTGCAGAGACGGTTCCTGGGGGTTCAGCTGGCTACCTCTGGCAAGTTCAGATGTAAGTAGCACCTTTATTTCCAGTAGCACCCAGGTGCCCTGGAAATAAGGTGACAATTTTGAAGCTAACCTGCAACAGCTGCTGTTGGGGAGAGTTGTTCTAGGAGTCTCTTGCACTTGAAGCAGATAACATCAGAGTTTCAGTGCAAGAATCAAGGTCCTTCAATTGAAGCTGGCTTTTTAACCTCTGGATTGGACATTCTTACCAGCAGGTTGTACTTGTTTCTACAAACTTGAAGTTCACAATAGTTGAACTTCCATGAACTCTCCACATCTCTTGCCCTGAGATTATACAGATGAATCTGATTATTTGTTAAATTAAAAGCCTGAGAAAAATACACCCTAGTTCATGTTAGTACACTCAGAAGCAGGAAGGATCTTACACTGACCCCAACTCTCACAATCTCCAGAAGGTTGCTGCACAGGAATTTGTAGTGCCTTAGGCATCAAGGCTGAACTTCTGGATCTACCCTTGGGTATATTCCCTTCCCAGCTGGGGCAGGCAAATGGAGAGAGAGTTTCTTTGCCTACAGGCAGGGAATTCTGAGGGGCAGGGCCAGGACCCTTCTTCTCTCTCCTACACTTATCTGGGTGGAGTATGAGCCCGCTGGTGTGGTAATTCCCACCTAAATTCCCCTGCCATTACTGTCAGACTCTTGCTAAGGAGTTACATCACCAAAAATATTAAACAGATACTGATGTAAGTCTTCTCACCACATAGTCATGTGTTTTTTTTGTTCCTGGACAAGCTGATCATTCTGGGGAGTCTGGAAAGCATCTTCTCCCTTCCACTGCAAGACTGTTGAATAAACTCTTGAGTGTAGGTAGGGATGCAGTGTCTGTTAGCAAAGATGAAGCTGTAACAGCCACAAGATGGAGGTGTGACCACATTCACCAGCCACTGAGGGACTGCTTTGGTGACTTGCCCAGATCTCACGCTGCCACACGTTAGGAACTTCCTTGATGAACAGGTTGCTCTGATGTGATGCTAGTGTTGCCTCAGCCTGGTGCCCAAGTGTAGCTACAAAGCTCTTGCAGATGAGCAATGTTAAGGCTCTAGGATTTCAGGTTTGTACAAACTAGCAAGATTTCTGTTGGAGGAGTGGAGACTAGTATGGGAGAGATCATAACTCAGAAAAGTTACTTTATGGAATTTTGTCTTCTCTGCCATTAAATGCAGTTTGACAGGAATAGTGTCTTCAGATCCCTGAAGAGGGGAATAAAGAAATTAGATATTCCCAGGCAAAATCTCCTCATTCAAGTGCAGATCCTTTTGCAGGTGCAATGCCTCATTCTCATCAGAAACTCTTTTTTGTCTTCATCTCAGTCTTCCACGCCGCACATCTATCTCTGTTAATCATCTTTGCATTTGCATTAAGGGCCAGAGCTCACTCAGCCTCCAGCACAGCTCCCTGAGAGATGCTGCTACTCAGCCTACCTGGGGCTATGGCTGAAAATTGTTTTGACATTTTATTTTCTATTTAGCTTTCAGAAATGAATACATAGAGTAGAAAACCCTGTGGCTAGTTCTTCAGGGGGAAAGAGGATGGAGAAAATGTATTTTGGGCTGGTACTTGAAGTGTTACTGAAAACAGTCAGGAAATTAAACTTCTTATCTGTTTTGTTTTTTGTTGGTTTTTTTTTTTTTTTTCTCCCAAATCGGAAAACAATGGGATCAAGCAGAGATGGCCTTAAAACTTTAAGCTTTCCCTCCATAACATGTACTGATTTTCTTCCAGGCCCCTCCAAGTGTGAGGTGGAGCGGTACACAGCTCTGCGATACCAGCACCCCTACGTGCCCTCTTGTGCCGCTGATGGGGACTATGAGGCAGTGCAGTGTCAGCTGGGGGGACAGTGCTGGTGTGCAGATGCTAAAGGACAAGAGGTCCAGGGCACAAAGAGAAGAGGACAGCCCCCAGCCTGTGGTATGTATGAGGTCTGGAAAACTGGGTGTGTGTCTTTAGAAAGAAGGAGTGGCTTCTTTCTCAGCTCTGACAGATGCTGGTGTTCAAAACCTGAGAGCCAAAAACTTTCCTGGGGTTAAGAGACACACTCTAATAAATTATTGAATGTTGCATTCCTTTTATTTCTCTTTATGATCTTTAATCAGCATTTTACTTTTATATATGACAAGGCTTTTCTTTGCAGCTGTGATATATGTCTTGTCTTTAGGAGCTTGGTTGTTACATCAGAATATCTGGGATAATATAAAGACACCAGAGATGGTGGTTTTGATTGTTTACCTCCTTCCTTTGGTGAAATGCTGTGGAATTTCTAACTTATCCTGAGCATTTTTTCCTATCTCTGTCACTGCATATTTGGCCATGAAAATTGCCCATTCCAGTAAAAAAACCCCCACCAAACAATTCAGAAAAGGTGTATGGGTTTGGGCTTTCAGAGATTTTATGAAGAATACACCATCAAACCTGTGCCCCGAATGGAAATGACAGCAGAAATGTCCAAGCGCTGGAGGGGAGGAGGATAGTTAAAAACCTTCACTCTAAAGCTTAGTACCTAAGTATTTAGGATTGTGCTGGAGGGCTGGGGCACAGGGTCTTAATGTGGGGGCCACCTTCAGGGAAGGTAATTGCTTTCTCTTGAGACACAGGCTCACCATGTAGGTAGAGAAGGGGGAGCTTGCCCTGGGTGTCACAACTCCAAGTCACTCAGTGTGCTCTGGGCATAGGCAGCCTTACTGTGAAATGAAAACATTCACCTGCCTCCAAGGCTGATCATCAAGGATATTGCAAAAGAACCTCTGAGAGGCCTCACCGTATGTTGGCACTGGAGATTTTTACTCTTAATGTGCTTTGCTGTTGCCTCCTGAGGATTTTTGTTTGGAAGTGAGCAAGTGAGGCTGCTTGTAACTTTTATTGATGGACTCAAGAAATTTAAGCTGGGAAAAAAAATCTGCAGAGGTTTATTATACTAATTCCTGAGAAGGTATTTCATGAGGATATAGCTGCAGTCTGTGTTCAAGCAGCTAGGTGCCATGTCTCTAGTTCTGCTTTGGTTTGCTTCTCTGTAATATCTTTGTCCCTCATATTTGGCAACATGAACACTGGAAGAGGCAGAGATGTAGGTGTGGGTTAGCACCAGGCAATTCTGTTAAGAACATGCTTCTTTTCAGAGGTTTTGCAGTCAATTCACCCCAGCAGTGCTTTTCTGTTTACTTCTTCTCACTCTGCTTTGATTTGATTCAACAGTGGGTAAGGAGGAGAGCATTTAAAGACCATGATCCTACATTTGTTTCATATTAGCATATTTGCAGAACTGTGGCTTACACTAACTTATTGGTCCCTGGAGAAATGTTATTTAACCATCTTACCATGAGCCAACAAGGAAAGCAGAAGGGACCCATCCTATAGATTTTCTACATTTACAAAGAAGCACTGTGAAGGAACCCTGAGCCAGGAACTGTGGAGCAGGACAAGGGTGCAAAGGAGGAGTGAGAAAGATGCTGATCACAGAGCCTCAGATTAGTTGTTTATCTATTTTAGCAGCTTTTAAGATTTTTTTTATCCTTACTGTTAAGATGTTTTAGATGTTACAGCTTTATCATTGCCTATATATGGACAAAATGGGGATGGGGGGCCCAAAGGAGGACATGGGAGAGCAGACCAAAGCTGTTTATCCACCATCCTGTCTCCTGCAGGGGCAGCAGTGGTGACTAGGGAGAAAGTGTGAGAAACACAGCAAGTGCATATAGCTTCCATATATCTTCCTGCAGGTGGGAGAGCTCCCAAACTGGAAGCTGAACCCAGATCATTGTGTGCAGCACTCCCTTATGAAGTAATCTTCTAGGGATTGTTTAAGTGTCCTTTAACCTTTTATTCTTCCTAGTATCCTCTGGCAAAAAATTTCATCATCCTAATTATGTGCTCTACTTCTGGACCATTCTTATTCCTGCACTGAGAAATACAGAATAATAATTCCCTCTTGTGAATGATGTGGAGGATCCTGTTTTTTAAAAATCTTTATCATATTTTTCAGTCCCAGCTTCTACTAGAAATACTGTTCCATCCTCAAAATACTGTTGCATTGTTTCTCTAAATTCTGCTACTTTTTAAGGAAACTTAACTGTGTGGCACATGATTCAAGCTACTTCATGCCTTCGAGACCCTGTCAGTGCCACAGCCATCCTGTTTGTTTGGTTCTCAATGTCTTTATATCTATCAGGTTGAGAAGCTAAAGATGTGTTAAATTACACTTCTCTGTCTTCTGCTGGTACTGCTTGTACAATAGCCATAGAGTTACAGGGTCTGGAGGTTCCAGAATTTGACATTTATTTTATTTTTTTTTTTAATCTTTGTATAGGTGAAGAACAAAAATGTATCTCTGAGAGGCGACGGGCCTTGTCGAGGGTCTTTTATGGTCCTGCTGGGCACTTCAATCAGCCTAATTTGTTTTCCATGCCAGATAAGCAGTCGGAAAAAACAGCTGGTTTCTCAAGACCCTGCCCTCCTTTCTTCAAAGAACTGTTTCTGGACTCTGGATTGTCATCTCCTGTTGTACAAAGCCCATATGTCAGCCAGATTTCTGGGCTAGAAACCATCCTTAGTGAACTCATCACAGCGATGTTCCCCTCAAGGGAACTGGCCCAGGTGGCACTGCAATTCACTGCTAATCCAAAGCGTTTCCAAGAAAACCTCTTTGGAGGAAAGTTCTTGAAGAACTTGATCCAGTTTAACTTCACAGGGACACTTGGCACTAGTGGGAAACACAACATTGGGCAATTTTTCTCACAGGAGGCTGTGGCAGAGAAGAGTAATGGCCAAGGCCTTCTGGAATCAGCTGAGGCGTTTTCATTGGAGGTATCAAAGGGGAGCTCTGTTTTAAGTAGGCCTCTTGTAGGCAGCTTTGGCCGCACAGTAACTCTACAGGACAATCAGAATATAATTAAATTCCTTTCCTCTGTTCTGGAACTACCAGAGTTCTTTACTTTTCTTCAACAATTGATTTCTGTCCCCAGAAGCATTACTGAAGATTTAGGTGAAGTGGTGAAACTAGCACTGGGATCTGGAGACTGCGGTGAGGAGCCAAGAGATCTGTTTGTTCCAACATGCACCGAGGAGGGGAGGTATGAGGAGGTTCAGTGCTATGCAGGAGAGTGTTGGTGTTTGGACACTTCAGGTAGGGAAATTCCAGGCTCAAGAGTTCAAGGCAAACGTCCAAGGTGTCCCACTGATTGTGAGAAGCAAAGGAGGAACCTGCAAAACTTGAAGCAAAGCCTGCCTGCGGGATCAGACCTTTTTATTCCCTCTTGCACTGAGGATGGAGACTTTCTTCCCCTCCAGTGTTACGGGACAAATTGCTTCTGTGTTGATTTGAATGGCAAGACTATTCCAGGAATAAGGGAAAAAGCTGGAAATCTGATGAAATGTAAGAACTAGGGACTATGAATTTAAAGATTTAAAAATGTTTCCTTGTTGTGTTGGAATTTCATAGTTCTTTCTTCATATCTGATTATACATGGAAATGTATGGATGATGTAAACAAACAATATTGTCTCCTAATGGGAAAGCAAATCAGATCTACATTTGCAGGGGAATAGTGAGACATAGTGTATGTGAACCTTGATATCCTAAGGCTTAAAGATGGTCCCCTCATCTTTCAGCACGTAGGGTGGGCACACTCAAAACAGAGGAGCCTGAGGCCTTGTTATATTAATGAGCATGTGATTGGTATGTGTCTCTACCTAAGTATGTAGCTAATGTGTATGATGCCCATGAGATTTGGAGCAACTGTGTAACTGAATGGGACCTGTGTTTAGTGAAAAAGCCATTTTACTTCCAGGACCAAGTCACTTGAGCACTGTCACTGGATCATCTGTGCTCTGATAACTGAAGAGTTTCAATGCTTTAAACCATGAATCTCTTTTAGCTGAAGAGTATACCCTCAACTTGTTAGGATGTCACAGGATTTAAAGCACAGGAGAGTGATCCAAAGGTTAATAGTTTTCTTATAAAGGTCATTCAGTTAGTCCAGACAAATGAGTTGCAAATGGCTTGTCAGGCATCAGTTTGGCATTGCAACTTGTGTACAGACTATGAATGGCCTCTTCTTGCCCTTCTATTAATGCGATACAAAGGAAGAAGGAAGCACATAGGCTGGGAATATTTTCGTCTTTCAAGTTTCTGTAAAGTAAAAATGGCACAACAGGGAGCACAGACCAAGAGAAGAGACTGCTTCTCAGTTTGGAAGGAATAGCAAATGTTAGTGCTACATGGTGAAGTTGCTCCTTTGAATAATAGCAGTTTGCAGAACTAATGGGGAATTTATAAAAATTATATCAATTCGTTTCAGGGGAATTTATAAAGGGGATTTATATCTAGCAACCCATCTGTAGTGCAAACAAAAATAAAGAGGTTCATAATTCTCTGGTGCTCAAAAGAAGATGAGGTACTGTGTTTTGCTAGGTTTGGAGAGCTGTTTGGTGGTAAAATTAAATTTGGCTCTGAAGATGGCAGAATAGGCTTCCAAAACAAACTCCATCAATTTTGAGGGATGATAGTTTTATATTCAGCTTCACTATTCAGTAGAGAATAGGAAGAGAGGACAACATAGTCTGAAAATTCTAGTTAGGTATAAGCAGAAATAAAATCAGTATTATCTTACTATTCAGATAGTTACCCTTGCAGGGATTGGATGAATAAGGAGTAAATACCAGATTATCAAGTGTATCTAAAAATATCTATCTAGTGAGAACAGACAGATTTAGTGGTTTACTGGCTATCCCAGTAAGAACTACAGGCACATAATGTGCTCAAATATTTTTTTAAAATCCTATCTATATGCATCTTTCAGTGCTCACGTGTCTTAGGAAATCTTGTCCTGGGAGAGCTTGGGAGAGTAATAGCATTAATCCTCTTGATAATGGGCCAGAAATGTTGTTAATATGGGGATAAGAGACCAAGATTTAGTAAGGGTGCTTATAGTGCTCAGGGGGTGGGGGTTATTATATATCTTCTGTGCATTTATAAAATATGCTGTGCATGTTTTTCTTTTCCCCAGGCCCAAGCGCTTGCCAATTAACAGCTGGTCAGGAGTTTCTAAAGGCTGTGAAACTCCTGCTGTTCAATCCAAGTGCTCTGTCTGGGCTCTCCAGCATTTACCTCCCGCAGTGTGATGCTGAGGGTGCCTGGAGGCAGGTGCAGTGCAGTGGCCCTCCTGAGCAAGCCTTTGAGTGGTATGAAAGGTGGATTGCAGAGAACAATGAAGGCAAACCCCTGCCTGTCACTAACCTATTGGACATCATAACTGGATATAAAGAGGCATCTTCTGAAGGCTTTTCACCTTTTATTAAAGCTTTGTTTGAGGCTGGGCACCAGAATGTCTTCCCAGCATTTACCAGATATTCCTCCTTCACTGATGTCCCACCTGAAGTGCTGGAAGGAAATGTGACCTATGCCTCTGAGAACATTTTACTGGATCCATATGTCTTCTGGCAGCTTCTGAATGAACAGTTGACCTCTTACCCAGGACCCTATTCTGATTTCAGTGCTCCATTAAGCCACTTTGAACTTCGTGATTGTTGGTGTGTTGATAGTAGAGGAAAGGAGCTGCAAGGAACAAAGGCAGGAGTGAACCAGGTCCCAGCATGTAAGTAACAGGAATTCTGGCCTATAATTAACAGTGTTCCCCATCCTTTATTTTATGCCACAAGAGGAAAGTCTTTTCAAGTGCTGTGAGTAGGAGAAAATGACTTATTGGAAAGATACTCAATACTGTCATTGTCACTCGCCACCAAAGATGGGGTAACTAATTTTTGGTAAATAAGTGGTCTTGGGAATAAAGAGAAATAAAGTTCCATATCAAGTTTGTGTAGATTTTATAATTTAGAATATGGACACCTTATTTTGAAGAAGATACTTAGCCAGATGGCAGAGGACACTGAAGTTAGAAAGAATGCCCGTCTTTACTGAGCTTAGAAGAAAGGCCTTAACATATCCTCTGGTTCTACAGGTCCTGGGAGATGTGAAGGTGTTAAGCAGGAAGCCATTAAATTTATGGAGGAGGCAGAACAGCTCATCCTAGCATCAAACCATTCCCACTTTGCTTTTGGAGAGAGCTTCTTGTTGGCAAAGGGATTGCAGCTCACAGACCAAGACCTCCTGCGCTCTGCTCGGCCCTATGAGTCAGGGGTGGTGGTCTCTGAGAAGATGTTACTGGGCAGTGACTATGCACTTCAGTTGGCTGCTTCGTCAGGTAGGTGAAAGAGAGATGAGAGCTTAATTAAATGGATTAATGCCCAGAATATCTGCAAGCATGTGTCAACTCTTCTGAAAAACAAGTGCAACCCAGCAGGTCTAATTAATCATTGTAATTACCCTGCCAACCCAAGAGCTGATTTCAGTTGTCTTATATGTATGACACAATGCATATATAAGATTTGGATGCTTACCAGACTTTATGGACTTGTAGCAGATGTTAATTTGCCTTCTGAAGTACAGTGAACATTCAGATACTTGCAAATTGTCTATTTAAAACACCTTGTATTGGCCACTAATAACTGATTTATCTTTAACTTATTTTTTATAGTCTTGCATTTCTACTGGCGGAATCACTTTACTTCTAACCGTTCCACTGGGGAAGCAGCACAGCTGGGATTTCTCCCTTACATCCCACAGTGTGATGGCCTGGGAAACTGGGAGCCAACTCAGTGCTATGAGAGCACAGGTGAGCAATTGCTAACAGGACACTCTTGGCTGTCTGAACAAAGAAAAGAAAAGCAGAATTCTAATATAAAGATGGAAAAGCTGTATTCTTGTAGTCAAACTGGAGAGAGATGAAGGGGTCTACAAGATGGATAGAAAACTGACTGGGATGAGGGAGTGGCAGCTCCCTGGGGCTCAAGAATCAGTCGATGTTCCATTGGTGACAGCTAACAGTGTTCTTTAGAGGGAAGACCAGGGGCTGGTATTGCTTAATGCCTTCATTAATGACCAGGACAATGAGGTGGAGTGCACTCTCACCAACTCTGGATGTATCAAATTTCTGGGAATAGGTGATATGCTGCAGGATAGGGCTGCAGTGAAGAGTCTCACCAGAGCTGCTGCATTTCTGTCCTCATCACTGCTCTCAGCTGTGCTCCACTTCTCTCTGGATAGCACAGTGAACTGTGACTTAGCTTTGCTATAGTGACCACTTTATATAGTGCTGCTGAGGGTGAATATCTTCCAGGTTCTAAAATAAATAAATAAATACAGCATCTAAAATAAAGCTGGTTTTCTTCCCTGGCCAGGTCATTGCTGGTGTGTGGATGAGAGGGGACGTTATGTCATGGATTCCTTGGTCTCGCGCTCGGCAGAACTTCCTAAATGTCAGTTGTTCTTCCTTCCTAAATGTTTATATTTACCTGTTATTACAAATGTAAATATTTATTCAAATGTCTAATACGATATGCATAAAGCAAGTGTTCATTTCTAAGTATTTCAAGAAAAGATAAATTATATGCTTGTTTTGCTAATTCATTTCATTTCACTCTGTGTGATTTTTGGCTTGTGTGATTTGAAAATGGACCCTCTACTGTTGATTGTCCCTCTTGAGCGGGGAGGGTTGGACCAGATGTCCAGCCATATGTCTCTAGAGGTCCCTTCCAACCTCAACTATCCTGATATTCTGTGGTTATCAAACATGGATCAGGAATTCCCTGTCTGAGGCTAATTGAGGTGTGCAAAGGATGTTTATTTTAACATGCATTTATTTGTCCCTCTTACAGGCCAGACATCATGTCAGAGATCTCGAACCAATGCCTTAATTTCCAGCTGGAGACAGAGCGGTTTGAAGATGGGTGCCTCTACTGCAGACCTGTTCATCCCATCCTGCCTTGAGGTGATTTAACATGACTGAGAAAGAAGCTCTGTGGTTTTGCTTACACAGAGCTAAAGGCCTATATAATTTCCCTCTATGATCCTTAAGCATCCCTTGTGCATTCCTATTAACCTGAACAAAATTAACAGTGGGTGTTCCCCTGCATAAAGCAGAATGTAAATATTTTTGAGAAGTCTGGGAACAGGAAGCTCTGTCCCTGTCTGTGCTGCTCTCCTACAGGGTGCTTCTGCCTAGTTCATTTGCAGAGCTGTGCTTAAAAGGCACAACTGAATTGACTGACATTTGGTGGGCTTTTTCTTCCTGTGCTGAGAGAAAATGTCAGGATGAGAGAGAGCTGGATACAGGTGTCTCAAAATAGAGTCTGTGATGCTCTCCAAATTGCAAAGATTATAGCAGAACTTCATCTCAATGTGCTTTCGGTCTGCATACTACTTCTCCCAGGGTCTGGTCAAGGTATTAAATTAGATAGACTACGTTTACTATTTTGTGTTTCTTTTCAATGTGTTGTGTTAATGTACTAATGCAAATATAATAAATATAATCAATGTGTCATGTATCTGGTAATATACGTTGTACTGCAATGACATGCAATTCATTCTTTGTAGACAGGAGAATACACTGTGCTGCAGAGATCTGACACAGACATTTGGTGTGTGGATCCCTCATCAGGAGAAGTGTTTCAGCGTGGCAGCAAAGATTTGGATGGCAATCCCAAATGTGAGTAATGCTTTACTCACAGCCTGTGCTGTTATTGCTGGTGCCTCGGGATTTGTGGAATATGTACCTTCCTTTTCAGAATGATGCCTGTGAAACACAGGAGACTTACAGTTTAATTCCTTGGTGATACAGTATATAAAAGCACATCAGCATTGAAAGGGTATCTGATAATAGTTACTCTTTACTTTCATAAAATCAAAAATAAACCAGTGTGGACAAACTGTTGAACAGAATTCTGTCATAGTCACATTTTTTTCCCCAGTTCTGAAGGTATGAAATGGGACATTTTGACTATTTAAAAATGTAAATGGTCATATTATAACTTTTAAAATTACCTTGATAATTTTTTTTAATTTAAAAGAATGTGCATAAATTATTATATGATAAATTTCCTGCTAATGAAATTTTCAGCTA
>JAOEGS010011296.1:23880-50835 GCA_025447755.1 Corythornis vintsioides | reverse complement strand
TTCAATAAACCTCCTGCTCAAGAAAAACCATTAATTTTGAAAAAACCGTGTTTTTTTTAATAATTTTTTTTAATTTAGTTTTGGGGTTTTTTTTTTTTTTTTTTTTTTTTTTTTTTTTTTTTTTTTTTTTAAGCCTCAGATAACAGTTTTGTACATGCATTTTTCACTTGCCTGGGAATTTTTAAATTATTGATCAGGACAAGAGCTCTCCCTTCATGCACACTCCATCTAATCCTTTCATTTACTGTGCTTTTTTTCCTGCATGCAAAATGAATGACATTTCGTCTCAAGCTCCATCAGTGTCAAGGTCGACCTCCCCCTATAACAACACCCAGCTGGTGTCAGATGGGAATCCACACTAGCTCTGTCTGGCCGAGCACATCACTGCTGCACATCTGTGTGGCACAAGGAAGATGAAAGTTTTGTTATGTCCAGCAGGTAGAGAAACAGCCGGGAAATCTGTTCCTGGGTGACTTGGTCTAGGTGATTCTGCTCTGGCAGGGGGGTTGGACTAGATGATCTTCTAGGTCCCTTCCAACCCCTAATATCTATGAATCTATGAATCTATGAAATACCCTGGGGTGTCTGCCACACGAGGCAAAAAGGAACCACGCTGCCTATTGTCAGAGGGGCAGTGCTGAGTAGTGGTGTCTGTCATGCTGAGCCCTAGGACATCAAGTGCCAACTGGTGAACACCCTGAGCCAAGAGCTGCCAGGCTTCACCACCACACTCTGTAACGGGTTACACTCATCAGCAATGCTACAACCTTCACTTGCAAGGGAAGCAGCAGCTTGTGGAGACCTTTGAACTGCCTGAATAATTTAATCCTGGCCATTCCCCTCTGTCCCCTGCCAGACAGCTGACCTGCATCTCCAGAGAGTGCAGGAGCAGAGGCAGAGGTGCTGATGTTTTCCTAATGACTTGTGTACTATGACCCATAAACCCCAGCCAAGCTTTTCCAGGCTGCTTTCAAATGCTTCCTTTGCATTTGCTCCTTCATAAGCCTAATGATCTAGGATAGCAGAAGGTGGGAACAGCCAAGGTGGGAGCAATTCCTGTCCAGATGAACTGCTACCTTCCTTCAGACTAATTATAAGTTTCATGCCTCAATTCACTTCCCTCCTCTGGTCTTTCCAAGGCTTTCAGGAGGCTCTTCTGGGAACTAGAGTCCTGCCAAGTTGTGCACCTTCCCAAGAGCATGAACAAAAGCAGGCAGAGCATAATACAAGGGATGTACCATACAACAGCTTGAGCATGCCAGCAGAGACCCATGCCAAGAGCCACAGCAACTTCCCTCTGTCCATAGTGCCCCAGAGAGGATTTTGCTCCAGCTCCAAGAGCAAGAGCTCATTGCAAGAGCAACGCTACAGGGTCTGTTTCACAGCCACATCTGCACTGGTGCCTCTGATCCATCCTTCCCCTGACTGACATCAGTGATCACCCCTCTCTGGGTCTTACCTTCAGCTCTGCTCATCACCACCCTTCCCAGCCTGGCAGGCTTCCACAGAAAGCTTGACCACATCAATATGCACAGCAGCAATTCCCTGGCTCACCCACACAGGTAATCAGGAGTCTGAAGCTGGCCTCAGAGACCACACAGTAACTGTGGTTAATTACTTGACACTATCACATCCCCACCTGGAAAACAGACCTCAGAGAAATTACCCTCTGTGTATCTGCAAATCACTAGATAAGAGTGAACAGCACCTTTAGAAAACAACAAACACCCCTTAAAAAAAAAAACAAACAACAGGCAGAGCTTGCAACACCTGCCTTTGTACACAGAGTTAGGCCTGGAGAAAAAGAGGGAAAAAAGAGCAAAAATTCAGTGGTGCTAACTCAGTGCAGCTTCAGAGACCCGAAGAAACGTGTGTGAACATCACTGAGTGTGGGACTGATGGCCGGACTGTCACTGTCTCATTCAGGCACCAACCCCAGAAGAGACAGGACACGCTGGCACAGACCAGCCTCCGATCATCAGAGCCCCACGACACAGACGCCATTGGAATGTGACCAGATTTTGTCCAATGAACAAGTGATGCTGCTACAGGACATGGACCCCATGTACCACAGCCTTGACCAAAAAAATCCAAGGCTGTTACCCCAATAACCTCAGTACTCTGGGGATCACTGACCTCAGGAGACAACTAGTCCCAGCCAAACTGCTGGACTCCTTCCCAGCATGACCAGAAGGGCTTTTGTGCATCCCACTAAAGTCTTTTCATCCCATCCTCACAGCCAGGGAAGGAACCAGGTTATAGGTATCAAGGACAGCTTCGATATGAGACCAAACACCATCAATCACATCACAAGTCAATTGACACAGAGTCCACCGAGACATTCATTTGCCCCCTGGAAATATTTTAATCACAGCTCTGAAGACTGTTTAATGACAGGGATGTTTCTTTACACTGTCTTTCTTAGAAATTAATTCTAGCAGCTTCATTATAAAGAATAAATAACAAAAGGCACATGGCAAAGGACTCCTTGAAAGTCCAGGGGGACAAACTTCTGCTCCTAACGAGTTCCCTGGGAAAAAAAAAAAAAAAAAAGAAAAAGAAAAAGAAAAAAAGAAAAAAGTGTAATGCTTCTGAAGAGATCAGTAAATAATGAACAGGAAATCCTTTCCCCAGCACTAAATCAGTGAAGTTCCATGAATAATTCACAGCTGCTAAGGGAAAAAAAAAATTGAAAAGCACTGTTTCCATGCCTCCTGGGCCCTCCCTCCAGGACTAGCACAGCTGAGCATGGAGTTTTCTCTCCTCAAAGTGAAAAAAAGACTCCAGAGCTTTCCTAACACCTCTGTGCTGCTGGATTGGATGTGTCCCTATGTGGCTCTTGAACCTGTCACTTCATTTTCAAGGTCTCAGATGCCCATTTATAGACCTTGAGATGGCTTCTCTGCCTGATCCTACACAGACCAAGCACCAGGGGGAATAAAGCCTGGTCATGGAGCACAGTGAGGGGATCAAGGCAGATGGCTGGCTGCTGACATCTTTCCCCTGCTGTGTGCCAGGCATCTCCTCTCTCCAGCTCAGCCAGGGCTTTATTAGGGAGAGCTCCCAGACTGTCAGGTCTAAAAGCTCCATTTAGCTGAGTTTCATCACTCTGTCGTTTATTCTGAACAAACATCACCATGCCATCCTCTATGGCCTCTTTCATTCCCACTGCTCAGAACGCTTTGAGCTTTCCTACAAGCCAAAATGAGGTAATTAAACGTCAAGAGTCCTTTGAGATAATGGAAGAGTTTTAAGAGATCCTCTCAGCAACCCCCTGAAATATATCCACCTCTAGATGGAATTAGGTGATGTAAGGATTGCACAAAACAGTTCTGCAGACACATTTTGCTTCCCAGTCCTGGCTTTTGAGCCAGTCAAGATTTTCCCAAATTATCTCTGTAATTAAGTTTCCACCATAAATACTATGAGCAATTTTTGTAACGTGACTGCAGGAATAAGAACTCCTTGCTCTTCTGATGACAGGGGAGAGGAGACTTTCCAAATCCTGGGGATTAGATCCACTGAAGCTCATAAGGTGTTAGCTGCCAACAGAGCTGGTGTTCTCTCCTGGCAACTTTTAGGACAACCTGCCTTCATACTCTTCACTTTGCCACATGTCTCTAGTTCATCTCTCACCAAGTTAAAAATCAAAGAAGTGCTCTGGACATAGAGAAAATTACCACTATGAACATTGTTCACTTGCTTTTTCTACACCAAGCCAGCTGCACAGGAACACATCACACAGGGACTGACTTTTCTGGCACTCTTGCCCACTTGCCTGGCCTCTCAGCACCCACTGGCACATGCCAGCAGGCTGAAAGGGACCCATGCCTAGGGTAGGCAGTGCCTCACTTCCCCTTTTCACCACTCTCTACTTTTCTCCTGGAATGACTGCAGGCAAATCCAGCTCTCCCTTTGCCACAGACCAGAGCATCAAGATCCAGTCCAGCCAGCAGACAACAGGGACCTTTATGGAGCCTGGCTGTTGGATCAGCCCAGCCCCTGTGGCAGGGTAAGAATCAGTCTTTCACCACAAATGATCGACTGTGCAAAGCAGCTTCCACAGTGAAGGGGGAAATGAATTCCTCCCTGATCCCCCTCCTGAGCTCAGCTTATCCCTGAAGCATGAGATTCAATTACCCTTATCATTATTGTAGCTTGCCTCGCTAGAAATGTTATTAGCGGTGATGAAATTATCCAGCCCTGTTTTACACTGGAGAGAAATGCGGGAGGCTCCTCACGGCAGCTGCGAGGGAGCAGGAGGGGGAAGTGAGAGGGGGAAGCAGGAGGGGGAAGGTTCTTCTCCAGGGCTACAGCAGCACCCCCAGGACCATGCCCTTAATTCACATTACCTGTCACAAAGGACCATAAGCACACACCACAGCCCAGTCATCCTGAACTGCACCTTCACCTGAGCTGTGACTTCCAGGTCTTTGCAGCAGCAACATGCACAGAGCCAGCTACTGATATCCCAAGTCCCAATCCCATTTTTGAGCTCCAAGTAGGACTCATACAAATTGTGCTACTTTCAGTGAGTTTCCTTAATCAGCACCACAAGTGATTCTTGCCTACAGCTGTGCTGGGCAGAATTCTGGCTCTTTCACCTGGGTGTGGTGCTAACAGGAGAGGTTTCTGACCTAGGGGATCATGAGCTCTGCACTGGAGGACTAGGAATACACATGCCTAAAAAAGAAACAAACCAGTCAGGATTTCACTCCTGGAGCAGAAAGAAGGAAACCCTCTAAATTCATCCTCCAAAAGCACCAGGTACACAGACAGGCTGCCATACCAAAAGGAGAAAAGCAGGTCCTGGAGAGATTGCAGCCTGCCTTCCAGAACCACTTCCCAGGAGTTAGCTGTACTCAGTAAAGAGCTTGTGAGGTGGACACAGCTGCAAGGCAGCAGAGTAGCCTCAAGCACAGAAAAGTTGGGGTTGCCCCAGCTTCACTCCTGCCTCAGTTACAGAGCAAGTTCCACCTCTGCCTGCAGGCCATTGAGCTGTGGAGTGCCAGGTGACAGAAGCTGTCAGGAGCAGAGCTTCCCCCAGCTGTAGGACACAACCAGCTGCTGCTTCCCTTCCCTCCTCCTCCTGGGAGAGACCTGGAGGCAGGGCACTTCTCAGCAATAGCAGCTCCCAGAACACACCAGGACTTGCAAACCAAGCTCAGTGCACAAGCAACCAGCACATCCAGTAACTAATGAGGAAAACAAGCCAGAGCCATCAGGGAGACAATGAAATCTGAACCAACCTAATAATTCCCAACATGCCCTTTATGGTCTTTTCATATTAGATTCAGTTTTAAGCAGAGTTGGAAACAGCCTCAGCCTTGCTTGGAAGAAGCAAGCAAACGATGAAGAGTGCAAAGGAGAGCTCATGGGTGCCAGTGGGTGTGGGGTATCCTGGTGAGATGGGAGCAAACCCACCTGAAAAAAACAGAGAAGGTAGCAGTGAGGCTGTAGGTGACTGCAGCTGGGCTGGGCAGGTCTGCAGGCTGCTGTGCTGGACAGCTCATCACACATGGGCAGAAACAGGCCAGCAATGAAATACAGGTGGAAGAACAGTGCAGGAGCAAGGCACGGATGCACACAAGGAGAAGAGGGCTCCTGCCAGAGAAGGTGTCAGTGCACAAGCCCAGTTACCCACTCTAGGGCCAGAGCACAAGCAAGCATGAGGCTGTAGACACCAAGATGTGTCATTGATTGTCAGCCAGGCACGTTCTCTGAGGTTATGTCTAAGATATTGCCCACAAAGACAGTCTGGAGCAGAGGGGTGAAAGTTGCCAGGTGTGCAGACAGGCACCTGATCAGCCACAGAATCCATCAGTGGGGTGCTCAAGTCCAGCCATCCCTGCATTTGCAAGGGTGGTGGTTGGACTGTGTATGCACACACATGGGCCCACAGTGATGCTTCAGCAGTACCATCAGGCATCCTGTGCACAACTCTGTGCTGGGGGAGCTCAGTGTCTTATCTTCTCAGCCTCTGGTTTCCCTTTGCACACTCAGCATCCCCTGAAGGGGCTCCCCCTTCTCCAGCCAGCTCCAACCCATGCTCAGCTCCTTCTCCCTTTGGAGCGAGTTTTAAATTCATCACAGTTTTTAAGAAAGCACTTAAAGAACAAAGCAGAACTGATAGCTAAATTAAACCTGCTGAGAGTGCCTGTTTAATTGAAAATGCCATCTGTAATTTAAATGTCAGAGCTGGGATGGTTATTAAAACACTCTTTGATTACTGCGCCTCATTTCACAGTTTCAAAACAGACAAGAAAAAGCTGGAAACGGGCCATGTAACAGCACCACCAAACAATTAATAAACTTCCCCACCACACACCAGGCCAGCCCAGTCCTGCCCCACAGCTCCTCTCCTTGCCCCCCATGGCCCGGCTGGCTCTGGTGTCTGCCCAGGACCAAGCTGCCAGGAGGGCAGCAGATCCTCTTCTCTTGGAGGCAGCACAGCAGAGCATCTGGACAATCCATTCACCTCTTCCAGGCCCAGCAGGCAGGAAGCTCTCTCAACACTAGCCAGAGCTGGGTCTCTGCCCAAGGTCCAGCTGCAGACTGGAGAGACAGCTCTCAGTGTCCCTGGGCTGGCTCTGTCCAGCTGGCAGATACCTGCTGCCTGCTCCCCACTCCTGCCCTCAGCAAACCCGCTGGTACCCGTGGAGATCTGCCCTGTTGCCACCAGCCACCCACCCATGGCTTTCCCGCTGCCATGGGCAGTGTGTGCCCCACACTCGGCTCGCCAGGGAAGGGGTGAGGAGGTGGCTGCTGGAGGGAGAGGGAAAGGGCAAAGCTGATGCTCATCTCAAGGTCAGAGAAAATGGTTCCTTATCCTGATCCTGGCTACGCTACTGCCAGCTCTGATGCAGAGGAGGGAAGAAAACAAATCAGCAGTTGCTGAAGTAGCAGCACCAAAGGCAGGTTTGCATTAAACAAGCACCATCCATCATTCCAAGGCTACAGTTAATAAACCACAGGGCCTCAGTAAATTACTGTAGGAACCAGAGGAGCACACAGGCCACCCTAAGCACATGCTGCAAGTCATCTCCTGCCTGCTCCTCCTCTCCTGGGGTGGGGAGCAGCCAGCACCCCCACTCCTCACTGCCAGCAAGGAGATTTGTCACACTGGAGCTAGCTTCAGATACCCGGACAGACCTTCACCAGCCCTGGGTACAACAGCACACTCACCCCCTCTCTACTACTGGTCACGTTGGGGGTGTCCCAGTACCAACAAGGCATCTGTGTGCCATGTACACCCTGTTTTCTGCACAGGTACTGTGTGCAGTGGAGGGACTTGTTAAATTAATCAGTAGTGCAGTGGGAGCACAACTCGTTAGTCATTAATGGTCATTGTGAGAGTTGGAGGAGACTTTAATGAGTACCCAGCCATGGCAGCAGTGCCAGCTGCCTCTTCCCATCTCCTCTACTTGCTCACTCTACCATCAGGCTTAGCCTGGGGTGGTGGGGGGTGAAATCCATCATTCCCCTAACATCAGGAGCAGAAGGAGAACAGGGAGCAAGGAGAATGGTGCTGAGAACTTTCTGCCCTGGATTCCCTGCACCAGACACAGCAAGAAGGACCAACGGGGCACAGCAGCAGTTGCTGAGGCTCTGAACACAACTCCCCCTACACTTTGACTTTCCTGGTTGGTTTTAGGTTTTTATTCCTTAGCTTTGCAATGCAAAGAACATAAAAAGAAATAATTGGGAAATTAGAAAACGCATCAGGAGATGAGCTCGGACAAAGGGTAATTAATACTGCCCTCAGCTAACACTGGGAAGTGCACAGTAATGAGGTGGTGAAGCAGAATGCTGAAAAGAAAAAAGAAAGAAAAAAACCCTCACCCATACTGAGTGCAAACAGACTCATGTTATAGAAAGCTCAGACCACGATAAAATAAATTAAAACCATAATAAACTGTAACAATTAATGAAACTTTTCAACAACATCTTCAGGACATAATGTTAGAAATGATAATTTTTAAAGACAAACTTAACACAACAATATAAAAGGAGAGGAAGATAACTGAGGAAGGATCTGCTGGTGATCAGTGCCAGGAGCTGATCTCATCCATCAATGACCTGCCAGGCACCAGTGACAGTCAAAGGTAGGAGCTGGGCACACCAGTCTCACCAGAACAGGCACTGAGCCTTTGGAAAGGCTGCACTTGGACACTCCAAAAACCTCCCTACCAGCAGAGCTCCCGGCTTCAGCTTCCCAAAGACACAGTCCCACACTGCTTATAATACAAGCAGGGTTTAGAAAGGCACTCCAAGGCAATTTCTTTGCATCAGAGCTCAGTGGGGGAGTCCAAGACCCTAAGAGAACTATATCAACCTGGTTTAAACCAGAGAAGCCATAGACAGGTACACTGATGTGCAAAAAAAGGGCTGTTGAGAAGAAAGGAGGCCTCCCCTGCATGCTGATCTCAACTCTGCCCAGCAGGCCCATGCTCAGTTACTTGACATGTTTGGGGGTTTTAATCATTTTTAAATTTGGGGACTATGGCTGGTGACAGCTGATAAGGTGCAGCAGCACACACTCAACTGCTCATGGATTTAATGAGAGTAGGGTTCACACAAGCTCAGCCTGGACTAGAAGCATGCAGCGTTTTTCCCACAGAACAGCACCTTTTTCGGCTCTAGTACCTCTAGATTTGCTGTAAATCAAGGCAGACAGTAACTCAGCATCACAAAGGCTGCCATAGGATACACCTCACTAGGGTCCAAATTCCCTCCTTCTACTCAGACAAGAAGCAACTGTTATATTCTGTGGCACACTGCAATTAATGAATCTGCAGGAAAATGGGCATGGGAAAATAATGTTTTGTCCCTTTTCTATGCATTTCTTGACTCATTGCTTTACAAAACATATTTCCTTTGTTCTAGGTAAAAAAAGAAAAAATAAAGTCCTTTTCCTTTGGGTATGCAGACTCTGGAGGGCTGCAGCCATAAAATCACAGATTTCTTTTTGCATCAGCTATTTCATGCGACATTAAATTAGGATAGTTGTTAACCCTCTAGAATAATTATCTCTTCCTTTCTAAGAAGTGAAGTAGTAGCATGCAATGAAAGTAGAATAGATTCTATTAATTAGGGATAAGAGTCTGCAAGTTTTCCTCCCTTGGTTTAGAGATAAGAAAGTCTAACTCCCAGCTGTAATACTGAGTATTCCTCACCCCTGGCACCCAGCAACCTGGAGGAAGCATGTTCTTCTTCACAGTGGGAGGCTTTGAGAGACAAGTTGGAGTGTGACTGAATGCCCTGGCATCACTCCAGCAAAGCACTTACACCCTGATTTGCTGTAATCACAGGTATGTCCCAGAGACATAACCCAGTGTTTAAGATTCACTACTAACATTTCTGAGTAAAAAAACATGCTGAACTAAATGCTGAACCCAGGAATAACTGCTGGGTTCTGCAACCAGAGAAATTTCAGCCTAAGGAAGGAAACTAGAGCTGGCTGTGCCAGGCTACACCTGAGTCAGCATCAGAGCCAACAACAGGCACATGCATCCAGAAAGCCTGACAGACCCAGCCCCTCCCCAGGAGGGAGGGGACTCTTTCCCTGTCACCATCTCATGGCAGAGATCAAAAGTACTCCCATAGAAGAAGAACAAAAAGTCTGATTGACCAGGAGATCAGTCACAAAGCCCAATCCTCACTGCAAGCCTCCCTGCAGCCCCTCTTCCAGAGCCCCAGCCCCCACAGAGCAGAAAGAGCAGAACTGCTGGGCCAGGGGCACCAGCCACATGAGGACTACAGCGGGGTCTGCAGTGCAAGTGTGAGCTTATCAGAGCCCAGGAACTCAGAAATTCCACAGCAAATATTCTCTGTCTACATCAAGGACCTAGATTTCTACCAGAGAAACTGAGGTACTGAAAAGCATCACTGGGGCAATTTCAGCCAGCCCAGCATCTTCAGAAAGCCTTTACTACATGTTCCATAGCAAAGCTAGAAATGTAAAACTGGTCAAGTGTTCCCAGAGCAGAAGATGAGACTAGAGAGCATGACATTTCAGATTCAGCATCCCAAACATCATTTCTTACACCAATAACAAAATTATTTGGTTTCATATTTGGGATATGCAGTCTTGGAAGGTGTGCTCTTCAGAGTCTGCTCTCAGCAACACAGGGCAGTTATTCCTTAAGATCTTTTAACTTACTGCTGTGCATTGTATATATTAAAATCACCTTTATTATCATTTTTGAGATAAGCCAAGCTACTCAAGGAACATCCCTCTCCTTATCCTAAAAAAATACCCTAAGGATTTTCCATTCTGCACCTGAGCATGTATTTACATGATGGATTCATTACACCTTATTGAGTGAAGGATGGTGAACTTTTAAGAACACTTATAAATATGTATTCACCTGATAGACTGGAGGAACAAATCTAGGTTGGAAAAGGTCCATAATTATGAATTTACAAGCTCTTCCCTAATTGTCCCTAAGGGATGGAGTAGGGATGGAAGAAAAGATGATGAGCATCTGGAGCTATAGGGGGATGGTTCACAATATGAAATACTTCTGAACATGGCAGCTCAGTTAGAAACACCAGATTTTCAGAGAGTGTGGAAAAAGCAGCATCAGTACAGGAATGGGGCAGATACTTTGGGCACAGGGGAAGGCCACACGCAGGTAACAGGCACAAATGACCCACATTTCTAAGACTGCTCCCTCCCTTTCTCATCCTGGATCTCTGAGCGATGCCATCTCCTCTTAGAAAAGACACCAACGAAACCACAGCTCAGCTCTCCTGATGAACAAGCCACATAATTAGCAGAGCTTTCCGATACTTCTAGGTCTTCTCCCCCTAATTTGTTTTAATTAGAGATGCTGCTGCTGCCTGGGGATAGCAGAATGTCAGCCCTAAGAGCAAGAAAATACAAAGCTGTAGTTACACACAAAAGCACTGCAAGTTTCTCCCACCCTGATCCTTTCCAAAGGGGAGAGGGGATTTTCTCCCAGTAGCTCACCTCTGGCTCCAAGGGCAGTTGCCCAGTTCCGCTGCTCCTTCCTTCCAAACACCTCTCCCACGTTTCTCAAGCAGCTCACCAAAGGCAGACCAAGCAGGTCAATTCTGGAAGAAACCTCCCAAGTTGTACAGCACGACCAGCAAAAGAAAACCCCAGGTGAGAAGCTGCTCTGGACATTCCTCTCCCCCTTTCCTCCATCCATCCACCTTCCTGTCCCAAGAGAGCAGCGAGGAGGGGGGAACCCCCGCAGGCAGGAGGCAGCTCTGCCTCCCCGCAGGCTCCATACTCATTCCTGCAGTGACATCTTTGGCCTGCACAGGACAGAAAGACCCCGAGGATCAAGCATTTCAAAATTTCTGCAGAAATTACGTTACCCTTCCTTTTGATTTGTGCTTGATTTCGTTCACCTCAGTCAAACCCAGACTCTCCCCCTTTCCAAATTTCCCTGCAATGCTGAAGTTTCTAATTAACCGGAAAGGTTTTTTATTCCTTACAACTCTCCAGTTATGAATAATGATACTGGCTCATAAATGAAAATTGTCTTTCTATTTAAATTCTGTAATTTTGGGTGGGTAAATGGGGGGAAAAGCAAGCATGAAGCAGTGGCCCTTGGGTCATTTGCAACTTATTAATTTCAGGCAGAGCTCCTTAGCTAGCTTATTAACACTGAGTTTACTGTAGTGGAATTTATTGGCTAGGATATTAATTACCTTGCAGGCTTTCATATACAGAAAATGGTTTATTTTCAAGTTACAAAGCAGCAGTAGCAAGGGGACTGCTCTACAGTCTCAGCTCTGGTCTGTGCTGGTCCTTGTAAGGCTGGTTTCTAGCAACAGATGGATTCTCTGAGCCCTCAGCCTGGCACTGGGCCCAAGCAGGATGCCCTGTGACAGTGAAATGCACCAGGCTGGATCCTGGTGCCTCTTCCCAAACTGCACCAGCCTGCAAGAAACCCACAGCTCTGCACTTCATATCTGATGCTGGCATGGACATCCCATCCTTGGTATGTCTATGGCAGTGCCTTCTGCTCCTGCTGAGAGTACCTCTGAATCCCTTTGCAGCACAATACTGTAGATGCACAAACTAGTTTGGTATGAAACTGGGCAAAAGTGAGCAGCTGACTTCCACCCACCCCCAGGCACCAACTGGGAGTGGACCCTCAGGAGACACAGCCACATATACCCACACCAGCTCCTGTCCAGAGGGTCCTGGAGCTAAAGTTGCTCGTACAGGTGAGCACTTCCAGCCCAGGGACAGCTGCAGAACATGTAAAAATTGCCAAAGTACTTTGTCTATTACCTACTCCCATCAATTTTAACATAATTCATAAGACACTTAAAAGGACCTTTCACCCATCCTCAGAGGAGCCACCCAACTGTCCCATGTGCCATTGACTCATTAAGCTCAGATCCCATGGCTGGCTCTGCAGAATGCAGGTCAGTCAATCGACTGTAAATGGAAGCAAATAAAATGCAACAGCACTTCACAGTCACTGCCGAGTGCTCTGCAGCAATAGCAAAACCCCACTGATGCCAAGTGATCACCCTCCCAGCTACACTCACTATAAAAAGCCAATCACCCTCCTACACAGTCATGAATAGACCTGATAAACACAAGTAGAATTCCCCAGCACATCTCAATGGAGAAAACCCAACTGTAAAATAACTTAGATATACAAGCAAAGCCCTGGGAAAGAAATGCAGCCTCACTGCTGATCCAGCAACTATTACCATAAGTGGGAGACCCCACTCATGTCATGTCACACTCACATGTCATGTCCCTCCCATCTAAGCACAGTTGCCTCTCGTCACTCATCAAAAGTTTGATAATATAATGTTTTTTTAATTTTTTTTTTTTTTTTTGAGTCAGCACAAGCCCTTGTGAAAGGGTGGAGACACAGACAGCAAACACTTGTGTCTGACACACAACCTGGGGCTGTCAGCACGGAGCACATGGTGGAGACTGCAAGACAAATAGTTCCAAATCAAGCACACTGCAGAAAAAGCCCAATGTTCAAGGTAAAATGCTGGGAGCAAAGTCATCAGAGAAACCATCTGACTGCACCAACCTCTTTGTCTACACAAGCTCTTCTGGGGAACCAGAGGGGACACCTCAAACGCCACACAGAGCTTGCAATTGCTCTTCACTCAAGGGCTGGAGCAGAACAAGCACAGCACAAAGACATGGACAAAGGAGAGGTGGGGGGCAAGCCAAACCCCAAGCCCACGGAGGCAGCTACACTTTTGTGCTGGCCTGAACTGTGGAGTTCCTGAACCATGATCTAGGAGTGCAAAGGCAAGGTCAGGTCTCCTCCCAGGGCTGCACGTTGCACTTCAGCAGGGAGGTGAGGAGAGGAGCCAGAACAGCATCGTGCCTGGAGACTGCATTAGGACTGGGGACAATGGTTAGGATTAGGAGTCACAGGTCAAGGAATGGCCTCTGCAGTAGTAAAATTAATTTTAACCTGTACTTGTCCTCTCTGCATTATGTTTCTCTCCCCTCCTCCCCTTTGTTTCTTGAATATTTAAACGGTGCTAATTCTCCTGCTTTAAAAATAATAAAAACCCCATTTGTTCATGCACTCAGTTCTTCAAAGAAGTTAAAGGATCTGGCACCTTCTCTCCCTTTTGTACCTTCTTCAGACACATCTGTTGAATATGGAGGAGCACTCCTTTCATATTCCCAGCTCAAAAGGATCAAAACAAGGATCTGGGGACTGTTGTCTGAATTGCTACCAGGGCAGAAACCCAAAAGTATTGATGCTAATCTGATTGTCTCTGTTTTCCTCCAGATACTCTCCAGTTCCTCCACCCCAGTGCATCTGTCCTTATATCTCCACTACTTTGGGGATGAGGAGGAATCATGACCAGCATGGCTAGACATTGCTGCTCCTCTTATTTCTCCTCAAGTGAAGATGTAATTTCAGCTAAGATGAAGTCTGAAATGGGAAGGATTTTATTTTATAAAAGAGCTCATATATTTGGTAGGAGAAGGAGGGGATGTGGATAAAAACCAAAGTTGTTCCAGTGTAAAGAACATGTTCTGATTGTGACAGCTCCAAAGAAACTCAAGCTATTGTCCCACATTATGGTCATGTCTCTGCCTATATCCAGGTCTCTATAAACCCCTCTGCTGAAGCTTGGACCTCTTAGACCCTGGTCACAACCAGCCTTTGTCTGACCAGCTCATATTTGTATTCAGGGTGATGATGACCACGGGAAAGCCACAAGATAGAGCAGATCCCACAGCACTGATTCATCCACCTCCCCACAGCCTGCTGGGAATGGAGGAGATGATGATCTTGATTTAATGAGGGTTCATTAATTCCTCTAGGCAGAGGTTCCTCAAGCAATGACAGCCCAAGGGTCAAAGTACTTTTTGCACTGAAAACAATCAAAGGATACCATGTGGCTGAGTCTTCCCCAGTTGTAATGGCTGCTCACAGGGCATTTCAGGAGTGTCTTATTTTGTGACAGCTGGAATTACAGGCAGTTCGACTAAAAGGACCTTTTTATGGTGCAGATAGATGCTCTAATCTGTTTTAATGGCTTTTCCAGCAAAGCCTTTGACACATTCTCATTACATGAATGCTTTCTGCATTAAAGCATTACTACAGTTAAGAAAAAGTCTTGAAGATCTCTTCTTTATGGAGGTTTTCTTTTTATTTCAACACTTTTTCAACTCACACAGCAGGGCCAGCTTTAAAAAGCTGCTTTGTACAGACCAAATTGGACCAATTCCATCCTTTAACAAAAACCCCACTTCCTAGTTATTAGGTCAGCACCACAGCTGGTGTAAACACACATTGCCCTCCTCCACAATCCAGGCCAAGTCAGAGAAGAGTGTTGTGCAGCTGGGAGGTGCTAGCTCAGGATATTCCCCAGTTTCCATAAAGAGCAAAATGTACAGGACCTGAGCACAGAGGCCCTTGCTCCTTCACACACCCAGACCTTTGTGCCCAACTCTGAGCAGAGGGCAGCAGAACGATCACCTCATCACATGTGGGTTACACACCCAGACCCCCATTTCTTCCAGCTCCACCAGTTACCTACAGGTTGCCCTGCCTCTTACAGGACACAGCTCTGGCAAACAGCACCTTTGTGTGCTAGCAAAAAAAGAAAACCTGCATAGCTTCTCTAACCAGTGAGCAGCTCATTCCCAGTCCCACAGAACTGGTTTAAAGGGAGAATGTAGCACAGAGCAAAGACAAGCCAAACTTTCTGAGCTACATCAGTTAGAGCTTTGCTCTACTGTCAGTCAAACCAAAAGAGCTGCCTGTGCCAGCCCAGACACCACATCACCCTACCTCTGAGCATCACCCCGAGGTAGGCTGCACAGCACCCCCTCTCCTCACACAGGGTCTCCTGAGCTGGGGGAAAGAACCAACAACTGCATAATTTCTTTTGTGGAAATCCTGCAGCTGAGTGCTGCTCCTCACCACCAGGCACTGAGCAAAGGTCTTGCCATGAAGCAGCCCCACACTGCGAGAGATGTAATTACATTTCTGGCTCCATTACTCTCTTCCTTCACCTATTAAACAGGTCCAGTGAAGAGAGGCAAGCAGTTCCTCATATAGAACGGCTTGGAAAATGCTTTCATCTCAGACTAAAAATAACCTTAAAGAATAAGATTCCAAAGTTTCTCTTATAAAAACCCTACACCCCAAACTCCAGCTTGTCACAGTGCAGAGGAGAGTGGGAAATGTTTGTACTGTCCTGCAGCCTGGCCCAGAAAGGTAATTCCAGCTCAGACCTCATGCCACTGGCTCCCCTGACACTTGATTAATGCAGAAATTAGCCCAACCCCAGCTTCAAGAGCCCCAAGTTAGCTTCCTTAGCAGAATAAGCTCCTTTGCTAAACCAGCAAACTCCAAATTCTTTCTGAAGTCTTGGCCAGTCTGAGTGTTGTGTCCTAGCACCATCTGGATGCATGTCAGCAACAGAGCTGAAACAGCCTGGGGCAGGGAGTCCCTGGAGCCCTGCACAAGAACCTCGGGAGCATTTCTCAACCCTTGTAGAAGAAACAGAAAAACAAGAGGGTGCTCAGCAAGGGTGGCTCAGCCAGCAGAGCAGGTGGGGATGCTGCCTCAGACAGCAGCAGCTCATTAAGGGATGTGAACAGGCTGTCTCAGAGGGCAGATTTATTCTTAACGGGCAAAGCAAGGCAAACCCTTGCCTCCTCACTTCACACTGATGATGCCAATGAATTTTATATTGGCCTGAAATAATATTTCAAAGGGAGATGACTGCCAGCAGAGGGGGTCATGAGTTTTCTCTTGGCCCTGCTGAGAAGGACTCTGGTGACAGGCTGAGAGCTGGAAGCAACCCACCGTCAGCAACTTCTGCTCCAGGCCCAAGAGGGGCAGGCAGCATCTCAGCTCCACTGGAGCAAGGCAGAGAGACCTCTGTTCCTAGAGCTGCCCAGGGAACAGAGCACAGCCATGGTGCAGACACAGCATCCTGATTGGCAGGGGCTGGCAGCAAACCAGTGTTAAAGTTACTTCCAAACATTATTGAGTCTGCAGCATGACAGTGGGACATGAGTATGGAGCCAGCAGCACCACCCTGGTCTGGAGACTCACTCCTCCCCATCACTGCTCAACTCCCTGGTCCTGAAGTCACAAGCACCAGCATCTGCTTGGGGATTTCCCCCCAGACATTAGGTGATCAGAGGGCATGGCAGGAATAAGACAAACAGGGTTTCTCAGGTTAAAGGGAAATCTGTCACTTGAAATGTCATCAGTGATGTTGCAATGATTAAATCCCAGGCTGAATTCCCCATCCCATTTCTTATTGACTAAATCAGGGGCCTTATATTGACAGTGCCTCTATAGAACATGCCAAGGCACAGAGAAATCATTATTAGACTAGCCAGGCCATGGAGGTAAATTTGAAAGGTTTTCTGATAAAACACAAAAATCCAACACCAAGAAATCTGGTGTTTTTTCCCAGCCATAATTAAACCCTCCCCTTCACATTGTACCCCCACCTTAAAGGGTCCCTCCAGCCAGCACCTGCTGGGGCCAGAGCTCTTCCCAAGCACCAGCACCCTGGGGAACTGGCAGCCTTTGTCAGGGGACTGGGAGCTCAGGCTGCAGAAGGGGCCAGGAGGGCAGGCAGCATCAGACAGACACAGGAGCCAAATCCAAGGCTTAATTTGCCATGGGGTAATTTGGCAGTGCTGGAAAGCACCCTATTGATAAAGGGTGAAAGAACAGAGACAAAATGATCCAGTTCTACAGCCTGACAGCCTGAGCTGACCAAACATCCATTTCCCTTAGACACTTCATTTTTTCTTTTAGTGCTCAGCTTCAGGTAACTGCCAGTGCAATTATGGGATGCTCTAAGTCCCTGCAGCTTCTACCAGAGCTCGGGGGTGTCCAGAAGCCTTATTATTGCCATCTCCTCTAAAAGACGGATCATCCACAATTAAATGAGCATGTTTGGAGTGTGGGGCTGGACTAACTAGACAGACAAGTCTCATGTTAAACGGGACAGCAAAACTAAACCTACCAGTGGAGGGTGGGGTGGAGGGGAAAGGAACAGCAATGTCTTCCTTAGACTACAAAAATATGGATTGAAACAGCTCTAGAGCTGTGCAAATTACCAAGCTAGAGATTTCTTACTTTTTTTTTTTTTATCAAATAAAAAAATAAAAAAACCCAAACTAGCATTATCCAACATACTGTGATAGCAAAATCAATTCCTTTGCACCAAATTACCTCTATTTAAATAGATTTACTTCATGCTGATTGCCAGAGAAAAACATCTTCTATTGGCAGGAAAGCAAAGTTCTTTGCTCCTTTTAAAAGGAGAGGAAGCTTCTCACAACGTGCTACCAGCAGGGAAGGTGTCGAGGGGCTCTATTTTCTACTTAGTGCTCTCAGTAATACAACTGCTTACACAACTTCAAAAGGAGCAGGAGTTTTTACAGTTAAGAGGTACAGGGAGCTTTGCAACATCAAACAGCCACCCCAAGCAGCACATTGCCAATTGAATTGAGCAAAGGTTGCTCCTTGCTTTCCCACACCCTGTTTGGGAACACCAAGCTTTGGTAAAATGAGCCAAAAGCAAATGGTTGCCTGCAGCGCTGCCACTGACTCTGAGACCTGTGTTCCCTGATTGTCTGAGGGACACCAGCTGCTATGTCTGTGTCACTCGTGGTTGCACTCACCTTAACAGGGGTAGGGGAAAGAGCTTAAGCCTCCACGTTTACCCAGCTCCCCTGGCAGAAGGTCCCTCATCTCCATTCAGCTTTCTGCCGGTCACAGGAGGATGCGAGTGGTGCCGCTTGGCAGGGCTGCTGCTGCACAACCTCCCCAGCCAGACTGAGGGATTGTTATTGCATCTCTGTCCCATTAACTGCTTGTTAATGGGCAGAGAGAACATTCACAGGAATAACCTCTATTCATCATCCCATGCTCAGTTGATCCAGGAGTGCTCAGAAGGGCTTCAGAGCCTTTTCTCTGGCAGAATCTAACTAGGTAGGACTTGAAATCCTCCACCAAATGCCTACCAGTGGTCTGACATCCTTCCCCGTCACACTGCACAGAGACAGGGTGCAAGGGAGATGCATGGGAGAGCCTGCTCAGCTCATCGCATCCCTCAGCACAGCCACCCTGCTCCAGCACTCAGCAATCCTCCCCTGGCAGAAGGGTGGTAGAGAGGGAAGCAGAGGAGACACAGACCTTGGAAGGGGTGGACAGGGACAAAATTTAACTGGGCTTCCCCCTAGAGCCTGCCAAGAGAGACACAAACAGATGATCCATTTCTTCTAGCATGATGCATGTCTTTGGTTTTCCCAATTAATCTCCAATTAAACAATGACATAGAAAAATTGGAGAACATAATTAAGAAAAATGTTAGGACATAAATTCAGTTAGGACCAAGTCAAGAGCATATAAGTATCCAGAAATAAACACACCTGACATCCAATTGGAAAATGAAGCTTTCTGAGCCACTACCAAGCACCTGGCCACCCCATTCCTCCCTGCACCAAGCAAACACGAACCAGGTACATCCCTCCCCACAGAAGCTCAACCCACACCCCAAGAAAAGGGATGACCTCCAACGAACAGTAGCAGAGCGAGTCATTGGTGGTTTTGATTCTTTTGCCATCACTCATACTGCAGCCAGGCCCCAAAGACCCTGTTTCAACCCACAGCACAAAACAGGACTGAAAGGTGGTCCCTGCTCCAAACAGATTGCAGTGTGAGCATGCATCATGTGGTAGACAGCTCCCCCACCCCACAGCCCCAGCCAGATCACCCACCCCACAGCTTCATCCAGAACGCCGACCCTACAGCCCTAGCCAGCTCCCCCACCCCACAGCCCCATCCAGATCACTCACCCCACAGCCTCAGCCAGCACAGTCAGAGCCTTCAGCTCTGCTCAGGGAATGTGGGACCAAGGAAATTGTGAAGCTGAAGCAGACTGGCTTGCAGAGACTCCCAACCCTTGAAGAGCAGTGACACCTACCAGCCCCTGCCCCAAGCATCAGTCAATCAGAAGAGACAGCCTGAGAAGTGGAGACATATGGACGAGGAAGCAGTTCAACTACAGTCACTCAGAGCTATGAACAGCACCAAGGATTTCTTAGCAGGGCTACAGGAGCATTGACCTGGCCAGACTGAGCTTACTTCACAGAGGTGGTGAAGCAGCTCCAAGAAAGTTTCTTCCACTCCTTTAAAACAGAGACTTCCAAAACATTCCCTTCATCACCTGGGCTGAAAAAGGTGGGAAAATGCTGTATCCAGGAACAGCATCTCGGGAAAAAACCAACCAACCAACCAAACAGGTCTACCCTGGGCAACTCTCACACCTACCAGGGAAGTTCACTGGAAGCAGCAGACAATAACTCAGCCCAGCAAATAGGAGCAATCACATATTGCTGATATCAGGCTGGGCAAAGCAGAAAATCAATGAGGTGCTTTGGATTTGTGTCAGAGTCAGGGAAATCATCAAAGACAAACCCAGTGGATTTTTATGCTGTTTGCTCTAATTGAGCTGAGAGCATGCTCAGTGTGTGTTCCGCTGAGGAATGAGCCTGAAGATTGAAATCCCCCTTTGTGTCCTCCAGATTCCTCCCCTTGCTCTTTCTGGTGCTTGACAGTGTCTTTGGCATTTTCTGAATTTCCTTAATAAGTCTTCTTTCCATCACAGAAAAGCTGCTCTTCAACCAGATAATAAAGGGGCAAATTGCAGGGCCCCTGGGTCCCAGCAGCTCACAGGACAGATGAGGAAAAGCACAGAGCACTCAATTGTTGGATAAAGTACTAATCTGGACAGAAAATTGGGTTTCCGTAACATTGTATGTTCTGCAAAAGAAAAGAATAAGAGGCTGGATGGGGCTCAGACCACACACAGTTGTGTCAGTTGCCAGGCAGAGGTGCAGGTACAACAACTGGTTGGCAAGGAGCTGGTTCCTGAGCTCAGCCCCCTGGACCTCTGGCAGCAGCAATGGCTCATCTAGGATTGGGGCACCACAGGAGCCTGGGACCTCAGGGCTCATCTAGGATTGGGGCACCACAGGAGCCTGGGACCTCAGCACTGCTCCTGGTCCATCTTCTCCAGCACTAACACAGGACAAAAGCAAGAACAAAGAAAAAAGGAGCTAGAAGTAGTCAATGTAAGGACAGTCCCTCACTGAGGACCGTTTAGTCCCAAGCTCATTAAAACAGAAGGCTGATTTATACCCCAAACAGCCAATGCTTTCCAACATTTCTATTATACAGCCTTTGCTCTTGGAACTCTGTATCCAGGCACTGTCAAGGGCCACCACACACCTCTGAACCACCATGATGGATTTCTGTAGCAAACCACACCGGGTAATTTGTCCTTTGACACTGACCTGAGAAACAGAGGAGTGAGGGACTTCTTTTCACAGCTGAATCAGCAACAGCAGCTGTGGGATTACCCAGCCTGGTTCCCTTAGCTCTCCGAATAGCTGGTCAGGTCCCTTGGTCCTGCAAAGGAACAGTTGAACTGCAGACCTGGATGATTAACATGCAAGACAATGAAGAGAACCAGAGCTCATTTTCAACTTGTCAGGGCCCACAAAATACATTACAGAATAAAATCCCAGAATGACAGAATAATGAGCAATTCATTTGAAATGTAAAATAAATAGGTAAATCTCCAGTGAGCTGGCAGAATAAATGGGATTCAGCTGACATTTGGTGATTAAATTAAACAGTAATGACCTCGTGAATAATGGGTTACAGGATTGAATTTGGAGGGCAATATTTTCTTAAGTGGGGGGCAGAGGGACAACTCATCCACTAAGAAGCAAGATACTTTTCTTCCATTATTTTCAGTGCTTTGCAGAAACACCCACTTTGAAGAGCTGCATGGCCCTGTGACACAAATCTCCTCTTCAGAAGCCAAACAAAGCCCTGCTGCCCCAAAAAGTCTCAGCCAGAGGCTTCAGCAGCAAGAGAATCTCCAGTCCCACACAGATGGTACTTCTGGCCTAAGCACAGGATGGCCAAGGGGCAGCCAAAGAAGATTCATCCTCCCATTGGTGGCTGCAGCAGGAGCACAGGTACTCCTGCTGCCTTTGAGGTGGAGAAAAAGAAGTTTCAAACAACAAAACTCACTGGGGCATTCACAGAGCATCCTTCCTAGCAAAGCCTCCTGCTGTGCTCAGACACCCACCTTCACTCATACTGTGACCCGGGCACACGTCCTCCTCTCTGTGTCAATCTATACCAAACACAGGGCTGGGTTTCCCCTCCCACCCACCCCTGCCCACAACCACTGGTATTATGTTGGTATTACTAAAGGATTATGTTATCAGGGCTTCTAGGGTAATAACATCTGCTGTTTCATGACCTGCAGTTCTGAGCTTGTTCCTTTAGTTATCAGCTACAGACAGAGCTGTCAATGACCCCTGCTATTATTACGAGCTAAATCCACTGGTGTCCCAAGATGCCTTCCCTGATCTGCTGCTGTCCAGCCCCTGCTCTGCAGAGCAGGATCCCAGAGGATACAGGGCCAACCTCTCCTGTCCCTTCCTCAGCCTGGGGAAGCGGCTGATTCAGGGAGTACCTTCCTTTCTTTGTTTAAACTTAAGTCACTGACCAAAGATTATGTGAAAAGGGAAATTTCACTCTGGCTCACCTCCAGAAAACCCTGTTTTTTATCAAACGGAACAAAACCAAACAAAGGCTTTGTTTCAAAACACACTTAAGGATTTCAGAAAAACACAAATACTAAAACGGAAAATATTTATTTTCCTGCCTCACTCTAGTGGGGTAAATATTGTCATAGCAATGTTTCACCTCAAATCTGCAGCACAAAACATGGATGGTTTGGTTAATAGCTGTTCCCTTTGCTAATGCTGAACAAACTTGCTCGTCTAATAACCTCCCCCTCCCCCTGTAAATTAAAGCTAAGCAGAAGTGCTGGCACAGGCCAATAGACCGAGAGCTGGGAGATAAATCAAGATCTGCTGAGATATAAAACATAATAATTCTATTAAGACCAAGTTAAGACAATTAAATACTGGTGAGACATCAAAAAACTAAGTAGCCTGGAGAAGCCGATTTTGTAAATGAACTGATTCATTTAAATCTATGGTCTCATAAATTGCATTTCATTCTGGCTACACCTCACATTCCAAACCTCTCTTGCCAAGAGTCACGCAGTCCTGTGTCCTGCTCAGGGGGTCACCCAGCAGCAGGGTCCCTCAATTACTCCTCACCTTGTACCAGTGAGGAGCAAGATGCAAGTATGCAGCTAAGAAAAGGCCCAGATAATGTAGTATTTCTAATTCTCCTTCAGAATCAGGAGGTATTTAAGTGTCAAAATACTCTGCCTGTATTACCATTTTCTGTGCATCTCTCCTCTTGATTTCACAGAATCACAGAATGTTAGAGGTTGAAAGGGACCTAGAAGATCACCTAGTCCAACCCCCCGGCCAGAGCAGGATCACCTAGACTAAGTCACACAGGAACAGTTCCAGGCAGGTCTTGAATGTCTCCAGAGAGACATTTCAACCTCTCTGCACCTCAAAGCTCCCATCTCAAAACTAGGGGATTACATTACTCCACAGGGATGTGATGAAAAAGGTGGGTGATTGAGGCTTGTAAAGGCCTGGCACAGCACAGCTGGTACACTGAATGCCCAGTGCCACCCCTCCAGCTGCAAACCTGTCAGGAAGCACTTGTGAGGCTCACTGAGCCAAGATTGTTTTCAGCTCTTATGTCCAGGCAATCCACATTTTCCTGCATCATAGCTCTGCCCTGGTCACCCACTCAGCCTGCATGGTTGAGGAGCTTCAAAAGGCATCCCCCCATGAACCCATCTAACCCACAGCCTCTGGAACTGCCGGGAACTAGATCCAGATCACCACCTCCTCCAGTTCAGATCCAGACCACCATCACTGGTGCTGGCACTGGCATAAGTGGCTGCAAGTCATCTTCCTCCTGCAACCCAAAATGCCTTCAGAACAGCCAAAGGCAGCTGCACTAGTCCTCAGCAGCCTGCTAAGCAAAGGCCATTGCTCTCTCCTGTCAAACTGGGACCAGAGCTGTCTCTAGTAGAAGAAAAAGTAACTTGCATGAGCAGCACCAGTCATAAAGAAGCTGAAGAGGATTTAATGACACAGCTCTGTACAACTCAAAATCCCTACAACACACTTGTTGTAAGGCCTGTATCAGCCTCACAGCTGATCCCCAGGCTTCTCCTGCTCGCTCTGGGTAATGCCACAACTGTTGCCTTGTAGGTCTCTCAGTAAAGCTATTCAAAAATAAATCCCAGCCACAGTGCACTGGAAAAATAAAATAATAATAAAATAAAAATCATATGGCTAAATCCCTGTACATCATCCCCCGATGCTTCTGCTGGGACACCAGCAAGTTTCTGCTGACCCAGTTTGTTCTAATTCATAACAGCTTCAGAGAAGAAAGCAAGTAACACAAATGAACAATGTGACAAAACTCACTTTCTTCTAACCTCTTTCTCCCCCTGCTCTTTCTTCAGACTCCTTCTCCCTGCCTGAGAAAAAGCAGCTTCCTTCTCTCCTTTCTTTCCAGGTCTGCAGATTTATCTGCACAGCCTCGGAGATTAAGAGCCCTGACAAAGAACATCTTTCATCATTATGAGAAAAAGAAAACCTTTATCCAGGCCAGCAGAATGAAACAGATGAAAAGCAAGGCCATTAGGAAAGATCTGGGCTCAGCTCTACACCTTTCCAGGAGGCAATTCCAGGGGTGAGTCTGGAGTTTCTCTCTGCATCCTTCCCAGAGGGCCCACCATCTTCTGCCTGACCAGAGAGCCTAAAAGCCACAGCCAAGGTGTAGGTAGGTGAAGATGTCCTAGGATTTTCAGCATGTGCTGGGTTTGCAGATCCCAGTAGAGAGGCAGAGATTGTAAGACAACCATGGCCTTGTCAAATGCCCAACAGTCAAGACCAACATGTTCCCAAAGGTTAAGAGCAGGCAATGCTTTCAGCACCCCTTCTGCCAAAAGATCAGCAAATTCTGCAACACCAGCAGCCTCAACAACAGATAATAACCCTTCTGAAATAAAGGGGCTAATACATCTGAACCAATGTCTAGTAAAAAAAAAGGGGCAATTTAATTGGAAATGTTGCCTGTCATTTATATGTCAAAGGCTAAACCATCCCTGTGCTTCCTGCTGCTCGACACCATGAACCATCTGTTTCAGTGGCCATAGGGGAGTGACAGACAACAGTCTGGATGGAGGCCTGTAACTAGTGGAGTCCCCCACGGGTCAGTGCTGGGTCCAGTTTTATTCAATATATTCATCAATGACCTGGATGAGGGGATAGAGTGACCCTCAGCAAGTTTGCTGATGACACCTAACTGGGAGGAGCACAGGTACTCCCGCTGTGCTGCCATCCAGAGAGACCTGGACAGACTGGAGAGCTGCACAGGGAGAAATGTAATGCAATTTAACAAGAGCAAGTGTAGAGTCCCTCATGTGGGGAGGAACAACCCCATGTATCAGTACAGGCTAGGGGCTGATGTATTGGAGAGCAGCTCTGGGGAAAGAGCCCTGGGGGTCCTGGTGGACAGGGGGTGACCATGAGCCAACAATACAACCTTGCGGCCAAGAAGGCCAATGGCATCCTGGGATGCATTAGGATGGCCAGCAGGTTGAGAGAGGTTCTTCTCCCCCTCTACTCTGTGCTGGTGAGGCCCAACCTGGAATACTGTGTCCAGTTCTGGGCACCCCAGTTCAAGAAAGTCAGAGAACTACTGGAGAGAGACCAGTGCAGGGCACCAAGATGCTGAAGGGAGTGGAGCAATTCCCTTCTGAGGAGAGGCTGAGAGAGCTGGGGCTCTTTAGCCTGGAGGAGACTGAGGGGGGAACTCATCAATGTCTATCAATATGTTAAGGGTGAGTTTAGGGAGGATGGAGCCAGACTCTTCTCAATGTCATCCAGTGACAGGACAAGAGGCAATGGGAGTCAGTTGCAGCACAAGAGGTTTAAACACAGGGAAGAACTTTTTCCCGGTGAGGGTGCCAGAGCCTGGCAGGGGCTGCCCAGGGAGATTGTGGAGTCTCCATCTCTGGAGACACTTAAGACCCGCCTGGATCTGTTCCTGGGTGAGTTGGTCTAGGTGATCCTGCTCAGGCAGGGGGCTTGGACTAGATGATCTTCTAGGTCCCTTCCAATCCCTAACATTCATGATTCTGTGATTCTGTGACAAGGAAATGTCAAGGAAGCACTTGGTGTTTCAGCTCCCTGTACTTGATGATCCCTGCCCTGTGGGGTGGGCAGACAGTGCCCTGACAATCCCACTCAAGTCTGCATTCCAGACACTTGGACGACAGCCTTGTCCTCAGGGTGCCCCCAGTGCTGCCAGGGATGAAAGCAGGCTGGGGGCTCCCAGCACAGGTTCTGCAGCACCACAACTCCTCTGCCTATCTGGTGGGCATGTCTCACCTTTACTCTAATGTACAGCTTTACTCACAGCTCGTCTTCTCTGCAGACAGTCGTTACAGGGCACACAACTTCATGCTTCAAACCACAAGCAGTGCCACAACATCTATGGACACTTCCCAGCAGACCTGCCAAACCCCAGCAGACCCTGGCGGGGGGATGCACACACATGGAGGAGCCAGGCAGCAGCAAAGCCAGCTTTGCAGTGGCTCTGCAGACAGCTCCAGTCTAGTCCTTGTCCCCAGGGACAGGTGTTCCGTTCACTCACCGAGGTGCTGGAACCAGCCCGAGGTCAGGGCTGGGGCTGCAATGCCAACACAGACACGTTCTTCTCTTTAGCAAAGGTAAATCAAATCATTAAGGTCCCCTTGAAGAAATACCACCATCCTGAGTGGTTTTATTTCCCTCCTTACAAGCTGTCAGTTGTTAGACAGACACCCTGTCTAACATGTTTGCATCAGTACAACCTGAGGCAGATTTCTTCCGTATTGATGAACGAAGTTAAACCTTATTTCTTGAGCTTTCTCTTTTGTGCAAGAAAATTAACTTGCTATGTTAATACACAGCATGAACTCAGCATTGTGGTCTCACAGAAACACGTTCCCCCTCTCTGCCCCCTCTTCACCACCATCACCCTCCCACTCAGGTAGCGCAGCAACAGTGGAACAACAGCCTTTTGTTCCCAGAGGGGAAAAGACAGCAACTTCAGGAAGGGTTTGCAGATCAGGCCCCAGCTCAGAAAGCACCCAAACCACGTGCCCAAGGGCAGGTATTTGAAAGCAGCGTGGCATGGAGATGAACCATCAAGGTCAGGGCATGGTGTTTGGTTTAGAAAGGACTGACTTGCAGCCACGTTGGCTGTCGAGGGCGACGGGACTGAAATACACCTTACAAAGTAACTTCCCAACTGCTCTGCTGAATGAGGATATGGATTTCAACTTAGAAATGAGTGTAAATTGTGCCAGTTTGGAATAGCTCCCTCCCAACCTTCTGAAATGTTTTGAGAGTTTGGGAGATTATTTTACATTATTTTCATGTTGGAAGGGATTTAATTTTTAAGTTTAGTT
>JAOEGS010011296.1:0-23780 GCA_025447755.1 Corythornis vintsioides | reverse complement strand
GGCAGGGAGGATTGCACAACCCACAAGGCTGTCCCTCCTGGACAAGGAGGAGCAAAAATCTGCACAGTTTTCATGCATACAGCTCCCACCACACACACAGAAGCTCTTTGACGCACCAGTTGCAGCTCCCCAGCTTCCCCATAGGAGACCAAGCCTACAGCACCAACAAAGAGAGCGGGGCGGGTAGTAAGGACTGCCCTGGAATCTACCATGTCCCTTTAGGGGCACCCTGCTCCCTGTGATGGGCTATTAGACACAGCCCAGAACACCCCTGCTCCTTCTGGTGTCCCCACCACCCCCTGGCTCCATCTCTCTCTGAACCCCAAGGCATTCTGGGGCATCCTGGAATCACAGACTCAAAGCAGAGCTTCAGCTGGGAGGGAGCTTTCAAGTTCCTCTAGTCCAACCCCCTGCCATGAGCAGGGACATCTGCAACTCCAGTTCCTTGGTTCCCACTCATGCAGATGGGATTCCCATCACCCCGTGTCCTCCCCAGGCTGCACAGATCTCTTCCTAGTGACACTTGCTCAGGTCCCTTCTCTTCCCCCTGGGGGAAGAGCCTGGGGAGAGGGGAATGTGGCTGGTGCCTGAGCACAGGTGGAGGGCAGAGGAGAGAAGCGGGCATGTGCTGGAAGGAACTTGGACCAGTTTTAGTGACAGCGCTGGTAGTTTTGGACTGGACAAGGAATTTGGCAGCAGGGAAAGAGATGCTTCACCCCACCCCTTCTCCCCATGACTGAGCTCAGCTCCAGGCTGATCACACACATATGCACATGAACACTTGGGTAAATCAGAAAAAAGACCTGTAGAAAGATATCACAGAAAGCACCAGGTCAGTCAGTCTGGCAACTCCCTACCAGTCCTTTGGCATCCCCTGGCCACGGGAGCCCAAACTCTTCCCATCCAACTACTATTTGATGCCCATGTCTCCCAAGCAGCATTTTTAGTCCTGAAGGGCTCATTTCCAACCAACCCGCGTTCTCTCCACGTTTCAAAACACACCAATAAACTTCCAGATCTACCTGGTTTATTTCCATCCCTTCCGTTCCATAAAGCCGCTTCCTCCTCCTCCCCCAAAAGAGGACGAGGGTGGATTTCTGTACTACTGGGAGGGGCATGAAGAAGAGTGGCAGCAGGTCAAGGGAGGTTCTCCTCCCCCTCTACTCTGCCCTGCTGAGGCCACATCTGGAGCATCGGGTCCACCCAAGTGCATCTGAGCTCACCAGGCTCAGTTTTTCTCTCGTCTCCCAGCACTTGCAGTGTCTTTGCCTGCAGCTCCACGTGCATCTTGGTCAGTGACGCCTCCATGTCCTGCCAGCACTAGAGCTGCTGCAACTGCTCCTCCACCTGCTGCTCCAGGAGCTTCCTAAAAGCATGTTGGTGTGACAGTGAGACACTTGGGGTGGAGGCCAGCCCACACCATGCCACCCACCATGAATTCAAGGCTGCTTATCATCTAAAAACAACAGCACACCTGCCCTGGGTAATACAGAGGGGAGAAAGAAATCAGGACATCCTTGTTGTCCCCAAGCCCCGGTGGCACATGGCAGGGTGCTGGATGTCCCTGGGGTCATGTACTCTGGGCTGACAGGAGATGAAAAGTGCCTGTACTGGCGTTGATTGAGCACTATAGCCCCAGTGAGCCCCCTATAGATCCATCCTTGACCCTATAGTCCCACTATGGCAGCTATAACCCCAGTGTAGCCCCCATGGCCCCTTTGTGGCCCCGTTATAGCCCCGATAGCCACAGTATGGCTCCTATAGCCACAGAATGGCTCCTGTAGACCCTTTATAGTCACTGTATAGGCGCTATAGCCCCAATAAGGCACCTATTTCCACCCTATGGGCCTTGTAACCCCAGAATACCCCTATGTACCCAGTGTGAACCTCTATATCCCCAGAACAGCCCATAGAGCTCAATATGGACCCTATAGTAGAAGAATAGAATCATCAAGTGTGGATAAGACATTTAAAATCATCAGATCCAACCATTATCCCTAATCCACCACATCTACCAGTCAGCCATATCTCCAGAGCTATCTATATGGTTTTTAAACACATCCAGGGATGGTGACTCCAATCCAATCTAAACCTCCCCTGGTCCAACTTCAGGCCATTTCCTCTAGTCCTGTTATTTATTTGAGGAAGAGGCCGCACCCACCTCACTACAACCTCCTTCCAGGCAGTTGTGGAAAGCAAAAAGGTCTCCCCTCAGCCTCTTCTCCAGACTAAAAATCCCAATTCCCTGAGCATTTGCAAAGCTCAAAGTGTTGTCATTACCTGTAATTAAAGCATCCTGTACGGCCCATAAGGACATTCTCTTTCATGCTTCTAAACAGGGGAAGTGTGGTTTTAAAGGTGTCTCTTACCTCGTTAGACAAGGATCTTTCCAAAGCTGTTATTTGTTGAATTCTCAAATAGCACATCATCTCCTTCCAGAGCCTCACTGGAGCCTCCTGGAGCAAAGCAAACTCCAGTCCAAACAATATATCAAGATCTACCACAAACAACCTTTCCAGTTATTATAATGCAGGTTTACATTCAGCACATTCAGCAGAAACCCTGCTGACTGTGAAGGTTACAGTTATTAAAATACACATATTTAGAGTCCTGAAAGCTACAGCCTTGACAATTCGCAGGCAGGCAGATTCTCATCACTGCTACACTAGCACAGCACTTAGTGCCACTGTAAAGGTTAGTGGAAAGCCTCCCAGGTTTGCCCTGGCATAGCAAAGATCAGCCTGTGGTCATGAGGGGAGATGGGGGTTTTGTGTTTATAAAGCCTCCCACTCTCTGCCTTCCTGCAAATCACATATCCTGCCAAGTCAGTGTACACCAAAAACAGAAAATACAATAAATTACTGCCAGGAAAAGTGCTGGAACCAGATGAAGACATCTGAGCACAGACAATCCATTTTGGAACTGAGAGAGAAAGGGTCAGAAGAATGAGAGCACTCCTGGTAGTAAACTGGCCTTTCGCAGGGCTCCCTTTGCAGGCAGAGCACAGTATGGGCAGGAGCAGAATGAAGGTGGTTCTGTCACCATAAGGAGCAGCAGGCTTCAGCGGACCCACAAGTGCCACAGTGTGAAGGAAGGGAGCTTAAGCTTAGGTGGGGTGATTCCAGGAGGGGTAGCCTGAACACCTCCCAAGCAAATGGGGTTACTTCACCACTGATATGCTTGAGTGCAGAATGAAGCCGCTCCAAGTCAGGGCTCTAGGCCAGGAGTGGCTCATTCCTGGCTCTGCCATCAATCCTCAGGACAAGCTCAAGACAGATAAGGGCAGAAACCTTCTCACGGCACCTCCTTATGGTGACAAATACCACACACCAGTATCTTGGCAAATGAACACCCCTGGCATCTCGTTGCCCCTGCACAATGAAGATTACACCTCTGTCCCCTGCCAGTCACATCCACTCAGAGTGTAATCCTTCAACCCAACAGCTCCCTCCCCTTCCCAAGGCCAGCCCCAGACTCAGCCAGGCTGAATGGGTTTCAGCACAAGTAATAACACCACGATCACAAGACCTCCAGCAAAGGGTGAAACCACAGCTTAAAAAAAAAAAAAAAACCTTTGGCAGATCCCACCCACCCAGAACCACCCCAGGGGAACACACGTGCCCTCCAAGCCCAGGTCCACCTTGCACATGCATCTCTGTGGAAGGCTATTCCTCACTCAGGATAAACAGCCTTCTGCTCAGCAGGGCATCGGAGTGTTTACAGATATTTTTTTTCCATAAAGAACATCTACTCCATAAACCAACAATTAGCTGCTCTCTGGATTTACGAGTGCAATTTGCAGCGCTGCTAAAGCGCGGGCAGCCTCAGCTTCACACAGCAGCCATTGTTGGCATGGCTGTGAGGGAGCCAGAACAAGGAACACTGCTGCTTTTTGGGGGGTGCTAGAAAAAGCAGACTGTTGTCCTTCATAAGGGAAGCTTCTGGCACCTTCAGCAGGGCACTGGTACCATTGTCACCCACAACGATGCCGTAACCGCCCCAAAATCGTTTGGTTTCACTGCAAAGAGCAGTGGGAAGGGTTTTGCTGTGGGACTGTAGCCAGTCTGGGTTACACCAGCAAGAAGCAAACGAGGCAACAAAGATGAAGTGAAGATGACAGCCAAACATTTCAGAGAAGCAATAGCAATTAAAAGACTTCATATCAATTAGAGAAGGAGCAGAAGGATTAGGAGTTGTGTCTCCCCCAGCAAGTTACTTTCTTAAGTAAAAGTCATGAGAGTCTGATATGAAATTAACTTAGAAACACAGACCTCTCCAAGGGAAACACGGGGATTAAAAGAGATGAGCCTTGATGGAGTTAATGGTGTTTTCATATAGCCAAGGTCCCTAATGAAACTGAATTCATTTACATATCCAAGCACTCAGCACCAGCCTGTGCCAACTCACCAGCAGTGTCCTCCTCCAAGAGGGGGGAAAAGGGCAGGAGATCTGAGTTTCCCCTACCCACAGGGCTCCAGGTCACGGGCACCAGCGGGTTGACTGCAGAGCTGGCAGGTGACGGTGGCAGCCTGAATGGCAGCCAGCCCCTCAGCACCACGAGCTCTCTGCTTTCAATAGGAAGAGAGGGGAGAAAAAACAAAAAGCTCTCTAGTTCATAGCTGCAAGGTATTTATTTACCTTAATGTTAAATGACAATTGCTTGCAAAACAACATTGCAGCAGCTCTCTGGAGGCATTAATCAGAGGTTGTATCTCCCACTCTCACTAAGCACAGAGTGACAGATCCTTACAGACAGCACCGCAGGGCAGGGGCTTTCATTCACAGGCTGCCAGCAGCAAAAGCATCAAACTCCTTTTGGATTCCTAAATTGGAAGTCTCAGCACCTTTTTGGGTCCAGCCCCAGAGCCTTTCCGTGGGTCTCTGGATGATGACTGAGGCTCTGATCTCTAGAAATCAGAGATGTGTTATCAGACAAAGTCACCCTGGAGCCAGTTGCTCCCAGGTCTGTCCCATGGGTCCCCTTATGCAGGGGTCTCCCACCCCATCAGAAGGCCCTACAAGCTGCTGGAAGATCAGGGTGCTGCCTGACAGGTCACTCCTGTGACCAAGGGAGGATTTCTGGTGCAAGAGGTAACAAGTCACTCTTCCCAACCTCCATCTGTGGGGTGAAGTGGTCAGCCTGACCCCATTACAGCTGCCCAGGTTAATGGGAAAGGGTTTTTGGTTGCGTTGTGTTTTGTAGTTTTTTTTCCCCATTCAAAGCACCAACGAGGCATGGTAGACCTCACCCTCACTCCTGCCTACCAGCAGGCTGCACCCATAGAAAGAGATGGTTCCTTCAGGTCAGGGCTCCTCCAGACTGAGAGCATGCAGCCAAAGCCAAGAAAGTAGAAATAAACAGTACACAATTTAATGGGAAAAAAAAATTCATAAAGAAGAGGCCAAGCCCCATCTGGCCAGAGGAAACACCACCAAGTCATGGAGCACCTCAACAGTGAGCCAGCACCAAGGTGCCTTTCTGAAAGAGAAGTTGCTTCTGCAACTTCACCCTGAAGTTTTCCAGCCTTCTCCCCTCTTGACACCCTCCCATCCCTGCCCTGTTTTGGGTATTTACCTTGAGCTGCTGCTCAGATCCACCACCAGTCTGTCTCCCCCTTTCATTTCCCACCCCTCATTCTCCCTTTCATCCCCAAACATGTGCTGCTCTACCTGCTTACCTGCAAAATATACACAAAATAAAGCATATTCCACCAAAATGGAGCTTTAAATCCTTGTTCCCTTCAGCGGACGCATCTTAAGGCCTCATTTTTAAATAGTAAAAGCATGTCTACAGATTTATGTGCATCTTTAAGGTCTAATTTACATAAAAAACAAGTGCAGAGTGTTTCTTGGCCCCAGGGCACAGTAGATACGAGGAGAACACCTAATGAATTAAAAAAATGTTTGGATAAAACTTAGATAAACTCTTACACATGCTAATAAGATGAAAGGCTATAATTACAAGCTGAATTGTGTAGCAACACAAGTAGCTCTGTGCATGAAATGACTGAAATTTCACTGTCCTTGAATCCACAATATCATATTGTGATAAGATGCTTTCCCATAAATCTCTCTCTGTAGGTTCTTTTCAGCACTTCTGGAAGCACAGGTATGCAAAGGGATGCAGTAACAACTTCTCAGTTGGTATGAATTTCATCTTTATAGGGATCACCTCCTATTTAAGGCCACTTTTCCACTTCCTAAAGAGTGCTGATGGAAGGTAATGATAATCCTTATCTGGCACGATTTGGATCGTCAGCAGGCACTCCTAGGAAGGTGGACGAGGTCTGTTTGTGCACGGAGGGGGATATTCTTCCTGAGCCTCCATATACTAATCTCTTCATCCAACATCAATTCTTCATGCAGGAGAAATTTAGTTTTGCATTACAAAGCTTGTAAGCGGCGGGGTTTGTGTAGGCAGCCAGCCACAAGGAACTCCAGAAGCAGGTACTGCCACCAAACCCATCTCCAGAGCCGTTTCACTCCTGGGCTCACCGCCTGCCGTGCTCCTGAGGTGACTCTGTGACACTTGGCTCCCCAAGCAGCTCCACCCGGGAGCTGCAGGTTTAGATGCCTCGACAGCCTGACACCAGGAGGGATTCCTGCTGCTTCTTCCCTCCTGACCTCAGCAGGCATCTCTCCCCTTCTCAGTTCCTCAGCCGTAGGACGATAGCTCCTCATGTCTTAGAGGAGGAATTCCTCAGCCTTACCGATGCCTCGGGCGCCAAGGCGCAAAAAGCCCAGAGCAGAGCCTGCAGAAACACCAGCTGAGCCAGAGGGGTTGCTCCAGATCAGCTCCCACACAGCACCAGCCTGGGCTTCCTGGCAATGAACAGCTGACCAAGCTGAGATATCAACTGCTGACCTTCTGCTAGCACCTTGGGGCTCCAACCTTAGCTCCCCATGCTAATACACATGAGTCAGGCCGGCTGTCCCCTCAAGTACTCACAACCTTTTCAGGCAGGACAAAAATGACAGAAAAACAAGGGATGAAAATGTCAGGCAGAGATGAAAGGTGGCCCCAGAGTGGTGGCAAGGCTGAAGATTGGCTCCCAGGCTATCGCAGCAGCCATGGGAGCACTTTACCCCCACCTCAGGTTGGTCTCGGGCTCCCCACAGTCACCACCCCACTTCAATCTGGGGACACATCGTTCCCTCACATCTCTAGTTAGAGCTCAGCTGAGTGTTCCAGTGCTAGGAACTGCAAAGGTTACTTAACCACCAAACCATTCTGGTGCCTTGATGCACCACCCAGCGATAGGAGGAATACGCAAAGCCTGTGGCCTTTCCTACCCCTCTTTGCCACGGTGCTGGAGACAGTCAGCAGTTTGGGGTTTCTTTTGCAGATCAATACTGCACTGGAATGTGACCACAGCTCCAATTATTGCTTCAATTACAGAGGCAGGAGTTTGCTCCTGCACAACTACCCCTCTATGGAAAGGCCACCTCACGTAGGCTGCCCACTGGAACAGTACCTGTCTGAAAACAACCTGCTAATTGGAAATCAATTTAAAGGCTGTTTGCCTAATGACACAAGCACTGTAAATTACCTATAAATTGTTAATTTATGTGAAAATGACATCAGAATTTGTGTTTTATTAATTGGTTCTTCCAGATGCAAGTTGTTTCTAAAGCTTCATAATCCATGTCTCTTGGTGAGCAAACATTAAAACCTGCTTAATAAGATGCCTTTTATGCCAAGAAAAGAGTAAAATGAGTAAACCCGCTCTTGTGAACACTTCAGCATAAGGGTTTATGCATTCATCCTAGCAATTAGAGAAGGAGAAGTCATAGGGAGAGTGGGAAAAAAAAAGGTCCTTTGAGTGTCTGCTCATATTCTTGAACAAAATTAGTTCCAAGAACATTTGCATTTTTCAGGGGGAAAATTCCTCAGAGTGCAGAAACCGACACCAGCCCGGGTCACCTCTCCCATCATCCTTGTGCCTCCTTGGCAAGGACTCAGGCAGGCACAGGCTGAGCCAAGAACCTCACTTCTCAGCAAATATTTGAGCTACAGGCTCGATGGATGAAGCATTAGTAGGGAATGATTGTCAAAGCCTCTGTCTAGGGACCAGGTTGTGATTTCTTTGCTGCTATGAAGGTATTAGAGACGAACTCTCCCTACCTACCTCTAGCGTGGCAGCGCAGAGACCTTCTTCAGAGTGTTTTCTTGTAACACCACGTACCCAGGTCCACAAAAGCTAAATATCTACTCAACTAACTCCTATTGCAGCACCTCACTGTGGTCAGATCAGTGTGATCAGTAGGCTTGGCCTCTCTTGCAATATTCCAGGTCCTGAACTTCCCTTCTGCCCCACACAGCTGCTTGGGAAGCACCTGCACATCCATCCCCAGCCACCCACAGGATCGAGTCTGTGTAATTCCTCTACCCCATGGTAACCAAGCAACGTGACTGCAGTTTTTCAGACGCTGATACCTACCAACAAAAACACAAAGGTAAAGAGACCAGGGGTTGACTGATCCAAAGAACAAATGCACCTGAGGAAATCACAGTCTGCTCACAGACAGGCACAGACCTACTGTAGATGAGCTTCTTGATCCCAGCACTAACCTTTAATGGACAGCCAGAAATAAAATCCAAGTGCATTGTGACCTTGACAGGAATAAATGCACAATGATTTTCAGCAGCTGTCAGACATCCAGTAAAGCTTTCAGCACCGTATTCTCCAATTTTAGTACAATTTTAAGGGAAAAAGAAGCACGGGAGTGAGGTAATGAGAGCTCAGCACAGTCAGCCTGGGAGCCAGCCAGGCAGGAGCAAGAGGCACTTGCTCAGCAGCACCTCAAAGCCCCAATTTCCACCCAGGGAGAAAGGCAAAGCCAAGAGGTCTTTCCTAGATCAGCGTCCAGCAGCAGGTGACAGATCCCCAGGTCAGGCTGCTGTCAGCTCTGCCTGGAGCAATGCAAGAGAGCCCTGGCCTGGCAGTGACTCTGCTCTCTCCACGCGGTGCTCGCAACCGAGGCACGGGATAAACCAGCTCCACTCCCTCTCCTCCTGACCTTTTTAGGACCTGATCCACAGATCAGCAGCAAGGCTCCCAGGAGGGCTCAGTGTGCACTCAAACGAGGGTGTCTTCGGGCAGGGACCAGCCACCCCTGTGCTCAAGCAGCAGCCGGAGTGCACGGAGAGAGGCTTGGGTTTGCCTTTTTTCTTATTTTTTCCCCAAAACAGAAAGCTCCAGTCTCCAACCCAGCTTCTCTCTTTCATTAACGCTCTATTTAAATCTGCCTTTGAGTCCGTCTGGATTACAAACCCACCGCCAGTCAGCAGCAACACACTCCCCCCAGCCCCCCCGCCACCTCCCCTTTCCAGACAGCTTTCCCCGCTTCTGTGCTAAACAGGTACTAAATATATACACCAGGCAGAACTCGTTGGGAAAAAGAGCAGTGGGATTTTTTAAAAAGCTTCCCCATCCTTCATCCACTCTACAAAGCCACACACCCAAACAGAACTGCTTTGTTGTTTGTTTTCACGGCTCCCCACCGACGCATCCCAGGAGCACAGTGCTGGGAATCCCCTTCCCCAGGGCCAGCCTCTCTGCTCTGCTCCAGCCGCTCCCAGGCAGGTCAGGTGATGAATGCTGAAAGAAAAGCTGCCAGGCGAATGCTGGCCCTATTCCCCATCCCCTAGTGAAACCAATCCAGTCGGAAGAATTCCTGCCTGCTGATATGCTAATATTTTGAATGAGCTTTAATTGGTTTCCCGATGTCACTCATCATCGCGCTGCTTCTGCACCCACACCGAGCAGCCCAGACCGGGGAGACGCTGACTCCCACGGGCCGTTCTGCTCGCCCCACTTGTGCTGCGGGTAGATTTATCCTGGTGTGAAATCACAGCACTGGGTACCCGTTCTGAGCTCCCACTTATGAGAAAGAAAACATCCCGAGGATGGGGGACGAGCAGATAAATCCAGCAGTTCTGGTGCCACTGCCATCGAGCAACGCAAGGGGCCACGCGTGGGACCACCGAGTCCCTCGGCTCCCCTGGCCAGCTCCTTCTGCTCCCTGGCTCCTGGGGCTCAGTCCCAGGGCCTGGCCGTGCCCCTGCAGCAACCGAGCAGGTGAGGAGCCTGCACAGGGCCCAGCTTCTCCCAACACACTGCCTCCAGCTCTGTTCCACCAGTGTGTCACTGGTTCTGGCTGTCTGCTCAGGGAGGCTGGGGCTTACAGTCCTCCACACAAATTGCTCGCCCTCAGAAGGGCCTTGTCTCCTCCCAGTAATCACCACTCTCCTCCATGACCCTCTCTGGAGGGCTTTGTCCTCACTTCCCAGTAACACAGCGCCGCTCCAGGCTGGATCAAAACAATACTGTTAGACTCGTGCTGCCTTATAATCAGTTAAGCAAGGACAAGAACTCTGCAGCATTCCCAGGGAAGAGATCAGTTGCCTCCAGCTCTTTCTACACCCCACGATTTTTGTCTAGCACCTCCTCTCTCCCACTTCAAATTTTCTCCCTGCACCACCACATCCCTCCTGGAGAGGAGGCAGCATAACCAACAGCCTGAACACAAAAGCTTTTGCAGTTAAAGCACCAGAGAAATTCCAGGTTATCTCTTCCCAGCTACAATGCAAGGCCTTTGTCTAGATCCCTGCAAACATCTTTGGCTTTATTGTTTGTTTTTCAGTGTGATCATCAAGCAAGACAGCAAAGAGACTCGTCACTATCCATCACCAGCTTCACTGTTTAGTAACAAGATGTATTGTCCCCTTGCAGCAAAATAACACTCCAGCCAGAGCTCCCATTTGTTATGATCTGGCTGACTGGGACAGCTGTTCATGTCAATGCTCTAAACACTCCATTTGGAGCAGAGACAGCAAATTTTAAGCGTTAATAAATGGGATTCCAGGCTGCCAGGTGCATGTGAGGTTAGTGGCTGGTCAGCACCAGCCTCCCCCAGCCAGGCTCCATGCTGCTGACCACCCTTCTCAGTGCAGGGAGTGTGGTTCTGCCTGTCAAGCTATCCCAGCTCTGTCCCACACATCCCCCCACCTCAGCACCTAGTTAACCCTGCTGGGAGCTGCTGCAGCATAGCTACCATCAGAGTGCCCCCCAAAACCAGCTGTGGGTGGGCAGGGAGGGTTTGTTACAAGAGACCGTGTGGTAAAGCAGGTTCCTCAGCTCAGGGGGAATGGGTCAGAGCAGCAGTGCTGGAGGAAAAACTTCCTTGTGTCTGTGTGTGGTAGGGAGATGAATCTGGTTTTCTGTAATGAGTCTTATCAGAAATGGCCCCAGCATATCAACATCAGAGAGAGGGCTTTCTGGAGAGCACTGGTGGGCTTCTCCAGTAGCACACGATAGAAACCTGCAGAGGACAGAATCAGTGCTTAGATGGGTGTCTGCCCTGCTGCCATCTGTGCTCCCCAGAGTTAGAGGCATGCTCTTCTTGCCAGTTTATTGCCAGCTGCACAGGCTGCTCAGTCCTAAAGCTCCACAGCAGCAAAAGCCCAGAAAAACTGAGTCTCTGGCAGCAGCTAGAAGGTGGTAACTGCATAATGGGGATCTGAGGTGATCGGTCACCACACCAGATGCCTAAGCACACACTGTGGCAGTTCAGAACACACCTCCTCTGCCCCCACAGAAGCTCCCCTGGGGGCAATGTGAGCCAGGCCCCAAGGCCACAGAAGCCTCCTGTATCACCAGCAAGGGCGGGAGCCCCAGGACAAGGGGCTCAGCAAGGGCAGAGACTCTGCAGAGCAGCCCATGGTGATGCACGAGGATCTTCTGGCAGCATCCATCAGTGGATTACACCAAGGTCACAGCCTCACATATTAGACACAGACTTCACTTCCATTTTTACACCAGGAAAAAATAAAGCTTAAAGATGTACAAAGCACTGGGAAGATTTCATGGTTTATCATCACCATCGTTCCAGGCATTCACACCAGCCTGGCTTTACCCTTTGGCTCCCTTATAGAAGCTCCTTTGAGAGTTATATGAATCCCAGGGGGTAGAGGACAGACCTGCTGCTCATTCACACCTATAGCTCTGATAAACTCAAACCCTCAGGAAGACCACAAGTTTAAAAATACATAAAATTAAATTAAAACCCAGCCCATCACACTCTGCAGCCAGCCTGAGGAACTATCATCAGGAACAGTTTATCCCCAAAGAGCAGGAGCACTGGGCACCACCTGGGGCTGGATCAACAACTCAATTTTTGTCTGGTTTTCAGAATATTCAACCAGCCCCCAGACTGCTCCAGCTGTCTGCAGGCAGTGCTGGGTCACTGTGCCAGAGAGCACGGACTGAGTTTCAAGACAGAACGGGTAAATGTAGCAAACATGACCAAAGCAGCACCTCACCACTGCCTTCCCTTGAGCAGCTTTGCAGATTAAGGTGTTTCTCTTGCCTTAAACTTCCCTTTCTCCAAAGAAAATCCTACAGGCAGCAGCACATCCTTCAGTGGTCTGTGGTTCACTCAGGAAACACTCACAAGCCCAGGTGACCATCAAGTTCCTGTGGGAACTTCTTAACTACCCAACATCCATTACCTGCCGTGCCCCAACATGGTTGCAGAGCTCTCTGGGGATGGGGAACCAGACACATACCTAAGATGAGTCTAACACAGAAGATAAACCGACAAATGTTAACATAGAGCAGTCATGAGGTAGCAAAAGCTGTTTCCCTTCCTACCAAAACCAGCAGCACCACAGCCCTCTGCTCAGACATACCCTCTCTTGGCTGGTCTGTAGGCAGGAGTTACCTAGCCCTCCTCCCTCCTCTGAGCAGCCCTTTTTGTTGCTTCACAACCTCCTCCTCACAACCTCCTTTCCCTTTCATGTTTAAGATGGAGGACGTTCCCCCTGCCTGCCCAAATCACAGCCTTTACCTGTAATTCATTTCAGCCTCCTCCACTCCCATCACAAGCAGTTGTTTATGGTGCCATTTACCAGCTGCTGCCTTTCAGCCCAGCCACGGCCAGATTAATCCATCCCCCTACCAGACTGACACACACACAAAACAGCTTCCTTGAAAACAAGCCTTTAGAGACCTTTCTCACCCCTGCCCAACACATTTCAGGCTTGACTCTTGTGCTGGCTCCTTCACTGCTTTTCTCCCACCAAAAACACCCCTGGAGGTGCTCTCCAGTCCTTCCCACTTCTCGTTGCACTCAGCAGCCTGAAGCATACTCTCAATTTATTGCTCCCGGGGCAATAAACTTGCTGCAACTTGAGAGAAAAAAAAATAAGAAAAATAAAGAAGAAATGGGTATTGTAGGGCAACACTCAGAGAAACACAATCCACAAAACTCCCAAGCTGGCACTGCTTCAGGCTCGCTCCAGCTCCTGCACTGGGTTGCAGCAGAGGCAAGGCTGGCACCCAGCCCCTCCAGCTTCACCTCAGCACCACCCTCACACCTTGGAGAGCACGAAACAGCCGAGCAAATGGGCCTGAGGATTAAAGAAGAGCATCTCAGAGGCACAGCTCCCCACCAGTCTGGCAGAGCTGCCTTCACCACTTGAGATGCCGTGTCCTCTGCAGGGTGACAAATTACCAGCCAAGGGAAGAGAGTGAGTCAGCTTCTTAGGGTGACCTTTGTTTCAATCATCAGATGGAGAAGACTGCTCTCCAGCTACTCAGAAATACTCTGATAACAAGCGAGGCCACATGTGGGCCAAACCTCACCCATCCCCGTTCAGTATAGGCTGAGAGATGGAAAGAGGGATGGGAGGAAAAACACTGAGGAACAGAAACCAGACAGTGTGAATCAACCAGTAAATTAACCCCCCCAGAAAACCCTTGTTTTCAGCAGCAGGCTGAGCCCCCCTTCAAAAAGCACCCTGAGAGCTGAGGCTGCCCTGCAGCTGGGCACGACCAGGCTCAAAGAGGAGGAACTCCTGGCTTCTCCCCTGGCTGCCCTGCAGACAGACTCACCTCCGTTTGGTCTGGACTGGTCCCAGCAGAACCCACATCTGCCCCTGCCTCAGCTGCCCCTGAGATCCCCCAGTGGGAGCTTCGGCTCTTTTAGCATCTTCTGCCCCAAAACACGGGGCACTAAGGAGCCTGGCCCCATCTCTCCAGTTCCCCAGGACAGGCAGGTGATGCAGGGATAAGGGCATGGTGATGGCATCCTGAACAACTGACCATCCTGACCATGGCTCTGACACATGGGTCCTCAGAGAGCAGGTGGCTCTTCACAGAATCACAGAACCCCAGCATGCTGGGGGCTGGAAGGGCCTCTGGTGCCACCCCCTGCTCCAGCAGGGTCACCCAGAGCAGGGCCCAGCAGTGCTGTGTCCAGGGGGGTTTGGAATCTCTCCAGAGAAGGAGACTCCACAACCTCTCTGGGCAGCCTGGGACAGGCTCTGACACCCTCACACCAAAGAACTTTCTCCTCCTGTTCAGGTGGAACCTCCTGGGGTCCAGTTTGTGCACCTTGTTGCCTCTTGCCCTGTCACAGGGCAACACTGACCAGAGTCTGGCCTCATCCTCTTGCCTCCCGAGGCCCTTTAGCTCTTGCTCAGCATTGCTCAGCGACCCTCTCAGGCTGCTCTTCTCCAGCTGAACAGCCCCAGTGTTCTCAGCCTGGTCTGGGAACAGAGATGCTCCATTTTTCTCTTTCAAAGCCACAGTCTTGAGGTTTGGGGTTTGGTTTCAGGGTGGGAAGCAGCCTGTGGGAGAAGGGATGCAGGGTGCTCCTGCTGCAGCACCCCAGGGCGCACAGGCAGAGCCCCTAAATTCTGAGAGGGTGCTGGGGAGGCAATGGAGATTTCACTGTGCCACGGCGTGCCAGCAGACCAGGGGGAATTTGCTGTGTGAAATGAAGATTTCACACCAGACTCACTCACCTGGAAGGAGAGATGGGGCTCTGCCAAATCACAGGCAGCAGGTTCTGGAGCGTGGACCATCAGTGTCATCAGGGCCTGAGCCAGCTCCCCATGCAGAGAGGCTCCCGCAGACACAAACACAATTCCTTCCCACCTCTGCCAGCTTGAAATGAATAGTCAGCAGCTGTTACCCTGTCTAGTCCATCCTCTGAGCATTTTCTCCTGTCCCAAACCTTTCCCCAACCCAGCATCCATTTTCTGAAGAGCCACAGAAACCCTGCACATCTCTGCCTGTGTCTGCAGCTGCCGTACCCCAGGGCATCCCTTTTCTGGGACCCCATCCTCCCATCTGTCAGCCTTGGGCATGTCCTGTGAAAAGAAACAGGTGCCTCCTCCATGGTCCACAGCCCACACACAGATCACCAACAACGTGCAAGGGGGTACCTGTTGCACCTGCTTTTGGGGTGAGGGGCTGAATTCAGAGCCAAACCCGACCCCTCCCCACCTTGCCTGGCCATTTCTCAGCAGCGGGTTTGAGCGTAAACCCTCCCCGACCTGAAATTCCCAATTAAAGGCTCCACATTCCTCTTTCCTGGGGATACTGCTTTTTTTTTTTTTTTTTTTTTTTTCTCTTCTCTTAATTGTCAGTCTGTGCCCCTGAAGCCTTCCTGCTGTTTATTACAGCAAGGGTTTCATTGGCAACTTTGGCCTTGTCCACAGAAGAGTGAGCTTGAACCCACAGGAGGGTTTTGCTGGAAGATGCTGTCGGCACTGCCCTTCCTGGCAACATCACAGCTGCTGCAGCACAGGACAGAGCCAAAGCCCCGAGCAGAAGTTTGGAGCAGGACCTGTGCCTTGTGAGAGCTGCAGTGGCACAGGAGCAGGCAGCTGAACATCCTTCTCGTGGAGTTGGCACAGAAGAGCAGGCTGGATGCAATGGAAGAGGCACGGCGTGGAACAGAGGAGTTCAAAGCCTCCACACAACATGGCTACAGCTCCCACTCGAGCCAGCCCTCTTGTGGGATCTTGAGCTGGCACTTCCAGCCCCTCAGCTTCTCTGTGTGTCATGAACTGACCTCAAGGGGCCCCATTTCAGCAGCAGGTGATTCTGTGCAGGCTGGGAGCTGCTGCTGTGGCCTGGTGCCTGCTGCACGACTGGCACACCAGAGCCTGGCAGTGCTGCTCTGGCCAGCACCACAGTGACCTGCAACGCTGACGTGGGGCTGAGTGAGTGATCCAAACGTGTCAATGTCAAAATCTTTTATTTACAACAGTCTCCAAAAATCAAGGAACACTGAAAATAGTGAGGGTAGGAGACGACTTACAAAAGTACCACACCTAGGTGACACCAGGGATTGTGCTACATCACTCTGAGAACCAACGCAGGGAAATGGCAGTGCCCTCCCTCTGGCCTTGGGGTTCTCTTCTCCCCTTGGCTCCCGTACCAGCCTTCCTCCTGTTTGCTCTTTTCTGCTTCCCCCTGTAAACCTTTCTGCTCATCTGCTTCTTGCTCTGCCTCCAATCCTGGTCCCCTCCAGCATCTGTTTGAAGGAGTGAGAGGGAAAAAGGCAAACAACTCCATCCTCAGGATGGACACAGGCCTTGAAGGTCTCAGCTCTGGGATCCTGGGTGCTAAGCTGGGCAGAGAACTTGCCAGGACCTTTGAAAAACCAGTGAACTATGGCTCATATGCTATCCAAGGTGAGGAGTGCTTGTGGAAGAAGTAACCAAGAGACTGTGAATCTGTCCTGCCTGGTCGCAAATCAATCAGCACAGCTTCCTTGGTGGCAGTGGGGGAGGATTTATACATGTCACAAAGGTTAAATAAAAAGCCTTTTATAGCCTTTCAGGAGGGCAGGCTGCTCTGGTAAGAAAATTCAGTGCAGGACAAGGTAAAAGAATTACATGCTGTGACATAAAGCAACCTCCCAGTTTGCTGCAGTGAAGACAAAACCAGGGGTCTCTGGGGACCACTGGATCCCAACAGCTCTATCAGGTCCCAGTACATCTGTAAGCATGCCACACTTCCTTCTGCTTGGGGAGTGCTCAGGCTGCCTCTGCTCTGCCAGAGTTTCAGATCCAACAGGGACTGAGAAACACAGCCCAGCTCAGCCACTGATTCTCTTTCAGTACCTGAAGACTTTGGAATGGCTGAGGTCAGTGGACAAACCTGATGTCCCAGTTGCCTTTCCAGACCCTGCATGAACCCAGCACCACAACATATGGAAACAGCAAGGAAACCTGTCTCTGTTCCTTCCTCCTATATTGATCCTTGAAAATGACATCAGCTCTGTTCCTCCTCACTCCAAAGCTGATTTTGACAGGGGGACTGTGAGCAGAGATTATCTCCATGAGTGTCCACAGCCATCAACTCTTCAGAATTTAACCCTCAAAACAGGGTTTACTAGAAATAAGGGAGTGGGCAGTTAACAGAAACATCCCATTGCAGAGCACTAACTTCTGTACTTCTTAACTGCAGCAAGATTAATTTGAAATGGAAAACTGGAGCATCCTCTTCTAAGGCTGGTCTGCTCTGCTTGACTGTTTAGAAATATAAAAACTGACATCTTAGTATGAAGCATTTTAACTCGTTGGCTTCCTCTGCCTCAGAAATTCTTCCCCAGACAACCTCCAGTCTCTTTTAGTCCAGGCTCTGTGAGCACCTTAAGCACAAGGAGCTACTACAGAGAAGGCTGAGCCTTTGCTCAGCAAGATAGCGGGGCCCAAGAGATGGTCTGGGAAACAGAAGAGTCATCAGAGAAAGAAGATGGGCAGAGATGTGGGAGGAATTAATTTCGGGTGAGCATATGCTCCTGGAACAGCACTAGGCAGGTGAAGCCTTTGCTTTTTATTGCTACAAGCAGCTGCCTTGGAGCAGTGACTCCCAGCAGGGCTGTCAGCCCCCCCTTCACATTTGCTCAGACAAACCCATCCATTTCCTTACCTCTAGAATTTTATGACTATTTTCCAACCCTGAGGAGGACGCTGCCTACACAGAGTTGGATGTACAAATCTGCTACAGATTTATTGCCTCCACAGATGCTTGGGGAGATGAGGGTGTGTGCAAGCATTTTGGGGAAGGGTGGGCCCCACCTCTAAGCCTCTTTCACTCCATGTGAAGTGAAGTGAAAGCACCAGGAGCACATGGAGAAAGCACCAGCCACACTGGCCACAGAGCTGTGCAGAGTGATGGTGATGGAGCAAACTGTCTAGTTAGATCTGAAGTGCCAGAACTAGGTTTAATCTCAGTTTACTGACCTCTAGTGAGCCCTGGCAGTGGACCTAGAATCATCTCCTGGCTCTTCTGCCATCCTGCTACAAGCTGGAGTAAACTCCTCCTCCTCTCCTTGCCTTGGTTTCCTTGCTGGAGGGGCAGAGTCTCCTCACTGTGCCTTTGTGAAGCACCTGCTACAGCTCTCTGCTTCTGTCAGACTCATTTTCCAATCACTGCTCTTCTAGTACCACCCTGGACAAACAAGGGCAAGGTGATGCCCTGCTGCTGGTGCCAGTCAGCCCTTCTGCACAGAGTGTGCCTGGCCAGAGAGGAGGAGGAAAAGTGATAGCTTGTCCTTTCCCCTGCCTGCTCCAGAAATCAGGACAGGTCCTGTCAGGTGCCAAGAACTCTGCTATTTCTGTCTGCAGATCAGACCCCAGGGACATTAAAGATTTTCCACCACTTTGAAATTAATCTTTGCCTTCCAAGACTAGCTGAATGAAAGGTCCCAGCATGGTGTGTCCAGAAGCACTCTGGAGGTGGGGGGGGGCTTCCACAGCCGCATTATAGTGAGCACAGACACAGGACAGCAGGGGCTTAAAGGAGCTTTAAACTTTGCAGGGTTCAAAGCATATCTATGCCTTATCTTGAAGAGCTTTCAAGGTTTCTTCACGCTCATAGATGGAGAAACTTCCTCTTAAGGGTGCACTCAGCACCTTATTCTGTTGTCTGGGGACCTGGAATTACCCATCAGCTTGAGTTTGAAGCAGTAGCTAAACTCAGGTCAAGCTACTAGCCAGAGTATCCTTGGCAGCAGCACTAGCACAACCTTGCTCTCCCCAGCAGCACCCACACAGCCACCCTGGGGCATCACCAGCACATTGCCCTCTACCCTCACTGCCACTTAGGAGTGTGCAGAGCACCCCCAGTAACTCAACTGGGAGAACAGAGAGAGGGAAAAGCATTGCTTAAAGGTCAGTACTGGGGCTGAACTCTGCACAAGGAGAGTCAAAAGTCCTTTTCAGAATCATTTCTGCATGGGCACAGGGTTCATTATGAACTGCTGCAGGTCAGAGTTAGGTGCCAAGGGACATTTAATGCTTTGCAGCAAGGAGTAACTGAGCTGCACCAAAAGATGGAGAGGAAGAAACCAGTTCTGTTCAGTTCACGCTCTCACCAACCTCACTGCCTGCAGCAGGATCACTCTGGATTTCCCCTGGCACCCAGAGGCCTGTCCTGATACTCCTTCCTCCAGCTGCCACCTTGGGGAACCAGCTTTAGGAACAAATGTTCGATCCAGTTTCCCAGGGATGACACAGTGTGAAAATGTTAAGACTGGCAGGGCTCAGAGGACACACTGAGCCCAGCAGAAGTAGCTGCTGGTCCATGTCAGCAGCACAGTCCCCAGAACTTGGCTGATAATGGGGATGGGCTTTCTGGAATTTCCATCTGAAAAACGGGGTCATTCCAGCCAGCGAACACAAAATCACCAGGGATGTGGCATCTGCAAACAAAAGGAGTCAGGCTGCTCTCTGGACACACCCCCACTTTGGCATCCCTGTAAATAATATTAAATGCAGCTCCCAGTGGGCATGACCCCTCTTCTTCTGCTGAGGACCAGATGTGCTGCATATCAGTGCACACACTTAGCTATTTCCACTTGAAAAATACAACAGAATCAGTGATGCTTAAAATGTACTTGTTAATGGCAGCAGTTTGAAATATCATTTTGCTTTAATACAAACCATCTGCTCTGAGCCAGCAGCAGCCACAGGCTTGAAGCTCCTCAGCAGAGGGTGGCTCTGAGCTGCCCCAGAGGAGGCACCACTGGCGTGGCACCAGCAACGGGCTCAACCTGGCCACCAGTGCTTGGCTCATCCTCAGGCTAAGAGCTGGCCATGACCCAAGGGCTTTGCAGGGACCTCAACGCTGGCTGTTTTCTCTCCACCACAAAGAGCAGAGACAGTGACTGGTGCTGTCACACCCCGAGGTGGTGGGACTGGATATCCACACTGCCTTGGCCTCACTACTGAGATGAGGGAGAGGGGGGGAGGCTGCTGAGGGCACCAACTGCATTCCCCACAGCTGTTCACAGACCCAGGAGGCCCTAAGGAAAGGTTTGCAGTCCCCTCAGAGAGGGGGAAAGCCACACATCCTGATGATGGAAGTGCCACCCAATAGCTCCAGTTTGGCTCCCCCAGTGACTCCTTTTAGAGTTCCCGTGCAGTGAGTTCACTGCAGGACAGGCTTGGGAGTAGGGCATGGCCAAGAGACCCAGACACCACTGTCTCCCAGGCCCATCCAACAGCTCTTTCCAGAGGCTCAGGAGTGGCCTGGGGGTAGGACACCACCTCAAGAGTGAGCATTGCAATGCTGACCCTGGCCAAGGGCAGGGGAAGGACAGAGGTTTGTAAGGGATCAGATGGCCTCCCCCACTTCTCCCCTTCTAGCTTTGTGGTTCCAGAAAGCTCTGTTCAGTGGAAGAAAAAAACAAGAAGGAAAAAGAAAAAAAAGGGAAAAGAAAAAATGAGAAGAAAAGCAGAAAGAAAATGGAGAGAAGGAGACCTCCTCCCCTCCTACTCACGGGCTGAGGTATTCCCTGGGCAGCCCTCACTGTCCGTCATCCATCACTACCCCAAATAAATACAAGTTTAGCGCAAAACCCATTAGAAAATAAAGTGCATCTGGAGTTGGGAAACTGCTGGAAAAAGGGGATTTTTTTCCTCTTTTTTTTTTCTTCTTACAAAAAATAGCCTTTAAAAAAAAAAAAAAAAGGAAAAAGAAGGAAAAGAAGAAAGGGAGGGAGAAGACAGAGCGTGCGGCTCCTGGCGCAGGGGCTACAGGGCTGTCCAGTTAGGCAGAGGGATCTTCACTCCACTCCTCAGCAGGGCCAGGCAGACGCACAGGCCCAGCAGCCCGGCCAGGAGCACCCCCAGCACGGCCTTGAGGCAGGAGGTCCTGCTGCGGGTGAAGGTGCCAGGGCCCATGGTGCTGAGCAGGGCTGTGCTGACAGTCAGGGTGTAGAGGATGGAGACGCCCGTGTTGAGGGCCACGATCTTCCCGAACTTGGCGAAGGGGGCGATGATGCAGAAGAAGAGCGGGACGGTGGCGATCACCGTGGTGAGGGCGCTGGAGACGATGGCCACGCCCACGTGGCGGACAGCTTCCATCGTCCTCCACTGCCTGCACGCCCTGGGGTCCTGCCGGCGGGGACAGCCGCGTCAGGGGGGACAGGGGACAAGCAGCACCCGGGTTTTAGCCCTCCAGAGGGTGGCTTTTGCCCCCGGGGTCCCGACGCCGCGCGAGCGCAGACCGGACGGTTCGCGCGGCCTCCGAGCTGGCTGGGAAACCAGCCGTGAGGTGAAAAGCCAGCGGGGGTGAAGCCGGATGGATTTGGTGCCTTCAGACTGCCTGCTGGGTCTCCCCAACAGACATGGAGATCAGAGACACACCCCCCCCCCAGACTTTTGTGGTCTATCTTCCCAATGAGGCAAAAGACACCAAGAAGGCTGGAGAAGGTCCAGCAGAGCAAAGTCATCTGCAGAGCTTACAGAGTGACCACAGGGGCCATCCCAGCACAAGACCATCTTCAGCGGGGCATGAAAGGGGGTCACTTTAGAGACAACTGTGGCCTGTAAGAAACGGGACAACCACATGGGTTGGACCCTCAGCCAGATTTACTGTGCTTGGGTACAGAAGCTCACAGCCAGGCCTGACCAGTCGGCTGGGCAAGCAAGTGTCCCAGGCACACTGGGAGGGTGGCCAGGCACATCTCCCCTTGCCCATCATGCCTTAGGTCCTGCTTCATAGCTGAGTGGCACAGTGGGGAAAGGGTGCAAGGGGATAGGAAAAGAAGAGCTCACCTCTTTCTGGTGCAGTGGCAGGTTTTCCCCTGCCAGCAGGTAGCCCTCCACCAAGTGCACACAGTAATCCACAGAGGAGCCAACGAGGATGGAGAGGGAAATGGCTTCCACAGCTCCCATTTCCCAGCCAGACCAGTACATGATGGTCACCACCAAGCAGACCACCCCTGTGTGAAGAAGGTCACGTCAGGGCCATTTAAAGGACACTGTGACTGTTGCCCAAGCCTATGGCTACAAGTGCAACCCTGAGGAGTCTGGGATCACAGCTCTCCAGGGCTGCATGTCCAGTCAGAATCCTGTACAGCCCAGAGGTGAACCCTTCCCTCATCTTCCCTTGCCCCAGGGATCGTTCAAGCAGGTAAGGAGACCTGCTAGAGATAACAAAGCACCTAGTTAAACATGAGGCAAAGCAGCAGACTGATCCTGACCTAAGACTAAGGCCTCCTGAGCCCAGGCAGGTGTGGACATGCTGAAGAGACCCTTGGGTTTGCCTGCTGGAGTGACTCCCAGGCTGAGCACATGCACAGGGTTTGATTTTTTTTTCTTAAAGGCAAGAGTGATGTTTGTTTGTGAGTCATGTGTGGGAGACTAAGTGGTTTGAAAATGATAGATTTGATTTTTTAAGCTGTGAAGTTTAGCAACACACTTAGACCACAATACTGTCAAATCACCAGCCAGGGAGAGGGACCTATTTACAAGTTTGCTTCAAATACCAACAAAACCGCTAAAATATTCAGCTTTTAAAATCTCCCACTGCTTGGAAACAGCAGCCACAGTGCAGATCCTTGGGAAGTAGTGCAATTGTTATTCAGAGCATGTGGGACTTAATCACATTATTATACATAACAGGCAGGGATGGCATTTGTGTAGCTAAAACCCTTATTTAAACAAATAGAAGGGATTGTGTAGATAGAACACACTGGGAATTAGACACACAAATCTACTTTCCCAATGAGGTTCCTGTGCATTTGTTGAGAGTTTCTCCTGTTCACCCAAGACACTCAGGACTGAGCCAAAAGGGTTTACAGAGCCTAAGAGCAATTCAGTTCAAATCACCAGAGACTCTGCAGTGCCACAACCCACCAGTTTCTGACAAAGGCAGAGCCTGGCACATCAGAAGGGGTCTTTTTACCTAGAATGCTGAGCAGCACTGGCAGCAGGAGGAGGATGTGAGTGGTAAACACTGCGACTGCAGCCACACAGATCACCAGCGAGAGGACGAGACCATACAGGGCACTCTGCACCCCTGGAAGGAAAGAAGCAGCGAAGGTGACAGCTGGGAGGAGAAAGGCACTGTGTCCTTGCAGGCAGGGACTCACACAGTGGGAGAGGGGAAGGGGAGGGTGGAAGTGGGGAGCAGGTGATGAGCTTCTTGCCTCTCACACCAGCAGGACAGAGTCCCTTCCCTATTTCCCCAGGCTCTGTCAGGGAGTTGGGCAGCCTGTGCTGTGGTGCAGAAACAAGCTTTAGGAGCTTGCACAGCTATGGTAAGGGAGTGAAGATAGAACACCTGCCCATCAGATGGGACAGTGTGCTGTGCAGGTCTATTGGACATTTCTCCTCAGGGACAGAAACATGGCAGTCACTTGCCTATAATCTCCATGAAGATCTGCTTCCAGTGCTCACAGGTTTGGAAACCATTCCGGAGAGCAGAGCCCTCTGGGAAGAGCTGGAGTTGCTGCTGCAGGAATGTCTCCCATTTCAGGTAGTCAGCATATGTCTGGAAGGAAGATTTCCCTTTGTAGGTTGTCTGTAAGGAGATGAACATGTTAGTGATGGTGATGGGTGATGGAGCCCTGGCCCAGGTTGCCTGAAGAGGTTGTGGAATCTCTTTCTCTCTTTCTCTTTCTCTTTCTCTTTCTCTTTCTCTTTCTCTTTCTCTTTCTCTTTCTCTTTCTCTTTCTCTTTCTCT
>JAOEGS010011295.1:12709-28610 GCA_025447755.1 Corythornis vintsioides | reverse complement strand
GGGGGGGGGTGGGAGGGTGGCGGGGGGGGGGGAGCGGGGTGGGAGTGTATAATAGAAATGCCAGAAGGCTCCATAAGCTAATGGATATTCCTATAATAAACCTGGCTTTGAGTTTTTCATCTTTAATGTAGTCATAAAGCTTTATTTTGTTCTGTATTTTAGATAGAAGTCATGTGAGTTTAAGAGAATCCAGATTATAAAATGGTTTTTTCCTCTGAAGTTTGCTGCATTCTCAGTTGTTTCTAAGTCTGTCTTTAGCTCCTGCTTTCTCTCTGGTGTTTGTTTCCCTGTGCTGTCGAGTACAGCTTGTTGATGGTTTCTTGCTTGTCCAAAGCTTGTTGCCTAGCCTTGGTCAGGGTTTTTGAGAGCAGGTGCTGACACAAGATTGGACTGGTTAAGGAGGATATGAAAGCAGCTCCAGGGCTTAGGACCAGAGGAGAGTTAGTTGGGAAGAAAGTGCTGGAGGTGTCTGTCCACCTCTCACTCCAGACAGGTCCACCCTCATAGGCAAGTCATGTTGTGTGAGGCCTCGTCCTGGTCAGTGTTACCCATCTCCAGAAATTGGCACAGCACATCTTCTGCCACAGGCTTTGCTTTTACCTCTGCAGAGCATCTCCTGGGTTGCAGGGGGGATCTCGATAATGTCTGTGTTGTCAAAGCTATGTCACTTCTGTTGACAGTGGAACAAAACCTCCAGAAGCTGCTCATGGGAGGACTATCCTTCTCACCTGCAAATACTGGGCACTGCCCATAAATGTGATCCAGGCAGCTAAGGTGTGGGGATGGTGCAGGACACAAAAGTTCCTCAAGACAGGAAATAGTTTAAAATACCAGCTGTGTGCACCCTGCTCCTGCTGATGAGCAGCACCTTAGCATCTGCAAATCTCAGGTTAGGAACCCACCTCCTCTGAACTTCTGATCTCTGCCTTCCTTCTGTTACTGACTGATGAGACTTTTCCTTTGGTCTCTCCTCCCAGATTTGTAAAACCCAGGAGTCCAAGGTGGCCGCTTCGTACTGCAGCCCTGCAGTGCCGGTCCATTTCAACATCCAGCAGGACTGTGGGCATTTCGTGGCCTCTGTCCCCTCCAGCATGCTGCTAGCCTCAGACGTGGGGAGAAGCACACCAGGGGATGGCCTCCATCCCTCCCGCGCCGCCAGCGAGCACGACTGTGTGGTGGTCATTACCCGGGAGGTGCCGAGCCAGACCACTGCCGACTTTGTGAGGGACTCGGTGACGCTGCACCAGGCGAAGCCCGAGTTCTACGAGCGTCGTGTTTGCTTCTTGCTCCTCCAGCTCTGCAATGGCCTGGAGCATCTCAAAGAGCATGGCATCATCCATCGTGACCTCTGCCTGGAGAACCTCTTGCTCGTCCCCTGCAGGCCCCCCATGAGCTGGGTGAAAGCCAAAGATGACAAACATTTACCCCGCCTCATCATCAGCAATTTTTTGAAAGCCAAACAGAAGCCAGGAACTGGGGACTCCAAACTGAAGAAGAGTCAGGCCCGGCTGGCCCCGGAGATCGTGTCAGCTTCTCAGTACAAGAAGTTCGATGAGTTTCAGACTGGCATTCTCATCTACGAGCTGCTGCACCAGCCCAACCCCTTTGAGGAGAAGGTGCACCTCAGGGAGCAGGAGTACAGCCCCGAGGACCTCCCTGCTCTTCCCAGCCTGTCCATCTACTCGCGGGGGCTGCAGCAGCTGGCCCACCTGCTGCTGGAAGCGGATCCCATCAAGCGTGTGCGGATCACGGAGGCCAAGCGGATGCTGCAGTGCCTGCTCTGGGGCCCCCGCAAGGACCTCACCGAGCAGCCCCTCAGCCACGAGGAAGCTCTGGGCCGGGTGCTTCAGAACTGGGTGGACATGAAGCGTGCCCTGCTCATGATGAAGTTCGCAGAGAGAGCTGTGGACATGGAGCGGAGCGTTGAGCTGGAGGACTGGCTGTGTTGCCAGTATTTGGCATCCGCCGAGCCCGCCGCCCTCTCGCACACCTTGAAACTGCTGCAGCTGCTCTGACCTCCGCCGTGTCTCGGGGCAGCTGAGGGCTCCAGGTCGCCTGGTGGCTAAAGGTACCACAGCCCCTGTATGCCTCAGGGGCTGGACTCTCACATTCAGCTCCTGCCCCACGCTCCAATCAGAGTGCCCCTCCAGCACTCCTAATCTGAGATCAGGCAATACTGGGAACCTGCCCCTGTTTTGAGGGATTTTCTTACTCTTTTTTTGTGTGTGTGTGGTAAGTCTGTGGGCTAATAAACTCCTGCCTGCATGTGTGCATGTCTCCATGTTTCTAATGAACTCCATGTACTTGATTTCTGCGCCTGGGTGACAGTCCTTTGATCCCCACCCCTGCTAAAGCGCCCAGGGCTTTTTGCCTGGGACCACCACCACTCTGCAGAGTGGGCGCTTGGCTGCTTCGCCTGGGGAGCAGGAGCACTTCATGTAATGATCCTTTGCAAGGGAGAACTGGGAAGGATTTCCAAATTCACATCTTTTGTGGGGTTTGGGATCCGTTTTGTTTTTTCGCTGTAGAACCAAAAGTTGTTTTTGTGTATCAGCTGCAGTGTGGGCAATTCAATGCTGGCTGCCTGTTACCTTTGTAGGACGCTGACATAGCCTGGCTTTCCTGGCTAGTGGTGCAGGCTGTTGACTCTGTAAGGGTGAGAGAGAGCCCCTGATGGGTCTGCTCCTGAGGATGATGCTGCCTGCTGGGAATTACCCCTTGTAAAGTTAATGAGCTGGAAAATCCCCAATTCACCTTCAAGGCCTTGCAGGGGGAAGTTAGCACCAGGTTGCTCTGTCTTCCCCATCCTCCAGCTGCCTCTCTTCACCTGGTAATTCACCTGTCCCTTGTGTCTAGCATTTATTTAACACCTTTACAGAGAGATGAGCTGACGTGAAAGGCCAGGGCTGCTGGCCTGTGGTCTGGGAGGGTCTAGCTGCTGGTGGTGTTTGAATTAGAAGTCTACAGGGCTGGGTACACTGTGAACCTGCTTCTCCAAAAGATGTGAGGCACGAGCGGCAAAAGGGAAGAGGGAACAGCTCGCCTGGCTCCCTCCAGCTCCTTTCTCTCCCTCCAGATATACAGCAGCCACTCACCTTAAAACATTTGGAGCTTAAAGCTCAAAACAAAGAAATTAATGAGTGCTTTTCTCCAGCCTTTATTCACCTCCAGAGCCAGCCTGCTGCTCTCTTGAGGGAATTTTAATTCTCCAGATTTTTTGGACAGTTCATACACTTTCTGTGAATCTTTTCCAGGTTTCTCACCTGGAATTTTTTTTTCTTTCTCTTTTTTTTTTTCTTTTTTTCTTTTTTTTTTTTCTTATCTGTTTGGCTATGGTTGCTCTGCTGATGGGATGGATGGGAGGGGATGGTTCCTTGGCTGGGCACCCATTTGCAATGAATTTCCCCTGATCCCCTTAGGGAGGAGGCCATGCAGGTCCCTGCCTGCTGAAAGAATGTGGGATGGCTCCAACTGTGGCCGTCGGGGAGTTTTGGTTGTACACACCGGTTTTCTTGCGTCTGACTCTCAGGTTCACTCCCCACAATATAGGTGGCAGGAGCCTTCTGGCTTGAGAACCACTGTCCCATGGACCCTCTTGGACACATCACCCTGGTAAGTCTGGCCCTGGCTTTCTGTATGTGGTTTTACCCAAGCCAGCAGAGTGATGAACCAGCTGGAGAACCTGCCTGAAGGGACCCAGTGTGTTTTCAGAGATGCAATGAAGAGACAACTCCGTTTCTAAGCATGGATATAAGAAGTAAGTTGGAGGCAGCTCTGCAGGACAGCACTAAAGGAGACAGGGCCTGGCCATGACAAATCCAAGCTGTGCTGTCAATGGGGAGATTATATGTGAAAAGTTAGATGAAGGTTTCCCCTTTCATGATTTTTTTTTTTTTCTTTTTAAAAAGATAGCAAGTCTGACTCTTGCGAATGCTTTAACTCATCACTGAGCTTGTCAAGCTGCCATGATGTTGGAAAGCTTACCACAGTGTTTGGATGAATTACTTGGTTATAAGAAGGCAAGGAACCAAAACCCCCATGGAAACATTGTTAGAGAAATGCTGCAGAGAAACCAGATGTGTTTTGCTGTATTTGTGCAGGGTGCATTTTAAGAGCAAGCGATAGCACTAGAGAGAAGCTTTTTCCATGTCAGTTCTGGCATGTGTGGCATGATGCAACAGCCTGGTTTCACAGGATTCATTCTGTCAAATCCATGGAGCCCAGTATTGACTTGGCCAAGTAAATGTTTCTGAAGTGCCTGCTTAAGCAATTCCCTGCTATGGCTCTGCAAAATGCCATTGCTTTTTTCAAGCACAAGCACTGAATCTCCACAGTAGCACTGGCAATGTTAACACACTGCTCGTGCCTCATTCTGTCCCATCAGATGCTGGGTAGTGGAAGTCTGGTCACAAACCAAGCGTGTCAGGCATGAGAGCATCCCTGGCTGCATCTGCGTGTGCTAATCACACAGCTCCTGGCTAAGGAACTACTTGTTTGTAACACAGCAGGTGAGAAGAGCCAGGTGACCACTGCCAGAGCAACCTTGGCATGAAATGCAAGCAGAAATGACTCTGATACTAGCCTGGGGATAGTATCTCAAAAGTTTCTAGTTGCTTTCTTGGTGGAATATGGTGCTGTTTTGGGACCAGCTTTGGTTGCCTATAGTAATGCAGCCTATACTGATCTGCTGCAGGACATGCTCCAGAGGGAAAGACACAAAAGTTATTTTAAAGGAAGTCAGACTGACAGTTTGTCTTTGCTCGAGAGAAAATCGTGTCAGTGGGAAGGGCTGCCATTAACTAGGGATTAGGAGGCCTGAACTGAGATCTTGCCTCAGACTTTCTATGTGACCTTGAGAAAGCCACTTAACTCCCTTCCACAAAACCAAGATGATGGTCTGTCTCCCTGTAGTGTTGTAAGGCAGAATCAACCACAAACATTGCCATTTTATCCTTGGCTGTGGTAGGCAGGACATGAAAGTACTCACGTGCAAAAGGAATTAAGAAATAAATGCAATAGTTTATTCAAGCACAAACCCAGGAAAAGCCTTCCCATATTCTCAGGCATCAGTCCCATGCTGGCTTTTTGCAGCTTGTTGCCATTACAGATTTACTGACTGCTGCCTGTAAATGGCCCACTGCTGCTTGTGGCAAAGGCTTTTTTTTGCCTCTTTGGATAAAGGGCCACATCCCAGGAGTTCAAGGATAGTGCAGAAGTCTCTTATCACAGCCCTGGTTCCACTCTCAGAAGTCTGAAGTCTTGCATGGGGAAGGGGGAGGAAAAGGCATTTTCCATAAATTCTCATCTAATTTTTTTATATCTTCTGTGCTTGTCAATACACAAGCCATTACTTAAAAAGTGTCTGTTAATTAGGAATAAATTAAGTGAAATTTCTGCAAGAATTTTTTTTTTGTTGTTATTTGCTTACAATACAGCCTTGCGACCCCTGGTGCCCTTAGTGCAGCTCTGTGCCAGCAGTAGCAAAGGGGTGGTTTATTTTTAAGGTAGAAACCTATTGGGGACTCCTGTTTCTTATTTATTAGGGACTCCTTTTTCTTGGTCTTGAGACCAATGCCAGGTGGAGGTGGATCCTCTGTATGTCCAAAGATTTTGGGACACTTGGAATGGGACAGACATCACTGGAGACCATCCCCTGTGCTGGTTCCTCTCAGCTTGTCTCCTAAGACAAGAGGTATGCAGCTCCACAGACCATGCACAGCAGCCAGTGATAGGAAAAACAAACAAAAAATCTCATGCTCTTCCCCTCCCATCTCCTTTCACGTGGTAGGCAGGCCCTGCAGAGAGACAGCTCTTGTTCTAGTAAATCACAGCAGTGATATTCCTCCCTGTCAGAGTCAGGATGACCTGAGCTGCCAGAGAACAGATGGAGGGGCTGGAGTCCTCCAAGTCTTGAAGAACCCAGGTAGAAAAGAGCAGAAATCAAATCTTTGTATTTGCAGAGCCCACACAGCTCTTCCCATGGCCAGGAAGGGGTGTCATGGTTTAGCATCTGCCAGCAGCTAACCACCACAGCCTCACACAGAACTCCCCACCTGCCCCCCCAGCCCCAACTCCTGTGGGTTGGGAAAGAGAACATGGAAGAAGAAAAAGCGGAGACTCTATGGGCTGAAATAAGGACTGTTTAAGAGAGCAATGCAAAAAGAGAACACGACAGTAATATTGATAATACTGATGAAATAACACTCAAAGCAGGTGATAGAAACTGCAAGGCTCTACCTACACACAAGATGCCCCTTTCCCTGCTCTTGCCACCAGCTGAAGCCACACAGTGGAACAAGAGGAAACCAGGTAGCCCTGCCCTGGGCCAGACCTCCCTTTGTATAGCAGACATTACATCTATGGTACCAACTAGCCCAATGGCTGGTTTGGATGATTATCCCCCCCTCTGGCCCTTACCCACTGCTTGGGCCAGCAGCTGCTGGTAATAATTAGCCTGAATCAAACCCAGGATGGAGCAGGCTAGAGAATTGAATTTGCTGGAAGATTTACTTCCAGACATGCTCCAAATGCCCTTGAAATACCCCATTTCTTCTCTACTGTATAGGGGGTAGAGCTCTTCTTGCTGGGCAGGACTGAGAGGTGGAGCTTACCAGCCCATGGAAGGCCCTCTGGGTGCCTTTCTGGTGAGTTCCAGAAAAGAAGCATCAAAGCATCTGAATTACTTGAGGCCCATGAGGACAGGGAAAAGGACCAGGGAGGCCATTTGTTGAGCTTCTTTTCCTCCTCAGCCTCAGTTTCTAAGTGCATGTAGGTTGCATTTTTGCAGCCTCACAGCACCTGGGTGTCAGCACTTCCACTGGAGTCCTCAGGGCTCCCTCAGCAATAGGACCAGAGCAAAGAGGACCCCCAGCCTTCTGGACTGCATCAGGCAGAGTGTTGCCAGCAGCTGGATGGGGGTGATCCTGCTCCTCTGCTCAGCATTTCTGAGACAAACCTGGAATGCTGGATCCAGTGATGGACTCCCTGGTTCAAGTGAGCCATGAACATACTGGAGAGAGTCCAACAAAGGGCTGCTACTGATGAAGGAAATGGAGCATCTCTCCCAAGAGGAAAGGCTGAGAGAGGTGGGACTGCTCAGGACAAGAGGTGATGAACAGAAGCAGAAACACACAAAATCCCACCCAAACCCAGGAAAATACTTGTTTGTGTCTGTGTGTGCATGCAGAGTGTGTGTGGTGTTGGCAAGTTGTTGTATGTTGTGCATGTTTGTACTGTCTGTAGGAACATAAAGGTGCATTTTGTGTTGTGTGGTGCCCAGTGGTTTGTTGGTGGCACAGTGTGTGTTCTGCATGTTTGAGGGGGTGTGTTGGGGTTTTGTGTGTGTTCAGTGTGCATGGGGTGGTGGTTCAGGGCTGTGTGTGGTCCCAGTTGGTTCTTGGATCCATGGGGGGTGCTATGGGGGGCGCCGAGAGCAGCCTCAGCACCAGAGATGCTCCCTTTGGGGTCACGGGGGACTTTAGGGCATATGCAGGTTTAAGGAGGACCTGTGGGGGAACATGGGTGTACCCAGGGGATTATTAGATACATGGGAGGTTAGGAGACACCCTGTAAGCTATGGGGCATCCAAGAAAGCAGTATGACACTCAAAGGGTCAGGATGCTGGGGGAGAGAGGTGGGTGCACATCCAGGGGATCCTGGGGGCATTATGGAGCACCCACAGGAGTTGTGGAGCACCCAGGAAAGGGGAGTCTACAGGGCACAGGTCAGAGGTGCCCTAGGGGACTACGGGACACCCAGGAGGTTGGGAAAACCCAGGGATTTATGAGGCCATGTCCATCTTGGACATGGCTGGGGGCATCCAAGGGGGCTCAGGGGACACCCAGAGAGGGGTAGGATGGCAGGGTCCCCCCCCAGAAGCTGATGCCAGAGCCCAGGCTTGTGGCACCTCCTTTATTGCAAGCCCTGAAGGAGCCCCCAGCGGGAGAGAAAATCCAGGCCCCCGCCGCGTCAAGCCCTCACTGAGCGGGCGCGTAGGTGCCAGCGAGGTGCACGGGCAGCCCGTTGAGGCAGGTGACGCGCACGTGGTGCTGGAGCTGGCGGGCGCGGTAGGTGCACGGGGGCCGGGTGTCCCTGCCCCGCAGGCGGCAGGCCGTGAGGCTCACGGGTACGGGGGTGCTCTGGTACCCGTCTGCGTCAGGCACCTGGGTGCAGGCGGCCACCAGCTCCTCGGCCGGAGCGTGCACGAAGGTGTTGGAGGGTTTGCAGGGCCGCCCCGGGGCCGTCACCCGCCGCCGTGCCAACATGGCCTCGCAGTAGCGGTGCGCAGTCAGCGAGGACGTCTGCGGGTGGTCCACGTGCTGCCGCAGGAACTTCTCGTAGCGGGTCTCGCCCGTTGCCCCTGCCAGCACTGCCAGCAGCAGGGCCGTGCACAGCGCCCAGCTCGCCATGGGCACCTGCGGGAAGAGGGCTCAGGGACATCAGAATTCCTTGGTCCTACCCTGGATGAGTGAGTCTTCTACAAATCCCCCCCTCTCAGACACCTGGGTCCCTTACAAATCCCCCTCTAAGGGATGGGGAGATCACACCTGGACACCCAGGCCATCTGTGGATCCCACCTGAGTGCCTGGGGCCCTTAGAGAACATGCCTGAGGCCCCTAGGATGCTGTGCTCTGCAGAAGCTTGAGTCCCCTATGGGACACCCCCCTGTAGATCCACTCTCCTGACACCTGGATCCCCTACGTATCCTCCCACTCCTCCTGGATGCTTGAGGTCCTCACAGCCCCCTCCCACTCTGGTCCCCTACATATCCCTCACCTGCACCTGTGTTCGTGCCTCAGTTTCCCTTATGGTCTCGAGGTATCCGGGATCCCTCCCCCTTCTCTGCGCTTCTTTTATACTGGCTCCAGCTGGCCCCAATGGGCAAGGATCCAGGAGGTGGGGCAGGGCAAAGAGCAAAGTCCAGTGTGTTTGTGGGGGAAGCCAGACGTCCAGGTGGCCCCACTCCCCCTCATGGCACCCCCAAGGTCGTTAGGCAGTCATTAACAAGCCACGTGACTGGCTGTGCATGTCCCCTTGGATGCCCCCCACCCATGTTGCCTTGGCCCATGCATTTTGGTCTTGGCTGAGTATCCCACAGTAGGCAGGAGACTCAGGTCCTCTTGTGTGGCAGGACAAGATCCCTAGTTCCCTGATGGGGGAGTGGGATGTCGGCATCACCTCTGGGGCATCTGGCAGGTGCTCCTGCCCCTCTTGGACAATGGGGTATGTCCATGGCTACCCACATTGCTCCAGCAGCTCTGTGCTCTTGCCCAATGTGCCCCCTTGCAGGTGCTGTTGTACCCCTGGGAAGTACCAGGATGTGTTTTGCCACATGTCACCTTATGTTCTCCTGGCTGCTCCGCTGAGGCAGAGTCAAGCACAGACCCAGGAGCCATCTGGACTTCTGTAAGGCCTTTGACTTAATCCCCCACAACAGCCCTCTCTGTAAATTGGAGAGATAAGGATTTGATGTGTGAAATGTTCAGTGGGTGGGGAATTGATGGGATGGCCACATCCAGAGGACAGGGGCCAACGGCTCGATGTCCAGCTACAGGTCAGTGACAAGTGGTGTCCTTTGAGGGGCTGGTGCTATTTAACGTCTTCACCGATGACACGGACAGTGGGATTCCGTTCACCCTCAGCATCTTTTCAGACAACACCAGGCTGAGTGGTGCAGCTGGCACACCTGAGCCATGGGAGCCATCAAGGATCTGCGTCCAGGTGAGCTTTGTGAGGTGGAACGAGACCAAGTGCAAGGTCACCAAGTGCACCTGGGTCAGGGCAACCTGAATCTTAAAGGTGAAGAGACTGAAGGAACTGAAGCCAGACAGCTAAGAGTGGCTGACTTGATGTTATCTTACGGGTATATATATGAGTTGGGTATTTTAAGTCCTTTGCCACTCACTGAAGTTACAGCCCAATTATGATGAACAAAAAGCCAACCTGGAGTAACCCCGTTTGGAGAAATCCTTTAACAAGGATGAGGGGGTTGAGATGTGACAAGGGGTGGTGGCTCTAAACTAAAAGGGTAGATTTTGGCAAGATCTAAGGCAGCGTTTCCACTGAGAGTGGTGAGAGCCTGGCTCGGGTTGCTCCCAGGGGTGCTCAGTGCCCCATCCTGCTGAGCTGGGGCTCTGCACAACCTGCTCCAGCTGCAGATGTCCCTGCTGCGGGGCTGGATGCGTGACTGCCGCTCCTCACCCACAGCTCTCTGTGAGCCGATGGCAACCCTGTGACTTTTACTGCTGCCGCCCGCACAGCGCCCTTTGAAAGAGCGCGGCCGGGCCGCACGGGGTGGCTGACGGGCTGCAAACTCAAAGCCTTGGCTTCCCGCGCTTCCATCTTGCCGCAGCTCTCGTTTCCCCGTTCCCGCCTCACGCCGGCCCCCGGGCACCGCCCCCCCCGACACCGCCTCTGTTCTCGCGATAGCGCCGCCGCCTTCTCGCGCGAGCCGCGCTCTCGTATAATCTCGCGCGAGCGGCAGGCGGTCTTTCCGCGGGCGGGGCCGGGCCATGGCGGTCGGCAAGAACAAGCGGCTCACCAAGGGCGGCAAGAAAGGCGCCAAGAAGAAAGTGTAAGGGCGGCCGGCAGAGGCGGGGAAGGGATCCCGGGGTGCCGGGCGAGACGCTCCGGCGGCAGGATGGCGGCGATGCGGGGCGGATGGCGGCGATGCGGGGCGGATGGCGGCGGCCGGCAGTGAGGGGAGGGGGGGAGCTGCGTGGCGGCGGGAAGGGCGGGCTGCGGGGAGAGGCCGGCGCGGAGGGCGGTGGGTTGGATGGCGCTGAGAGAGGGTCCATGGCCGAGCTGGGCTCCCCGCAGCCCCGCTCCGTGCCCCGTCGCCGGGAAGGGCCGCTGCGGGGAGCGCTGGGCCGGACTGTGGGCCTGGCGGGGATCTTTGGCCGCCTCCCGGGCCTGGCGTGGTTCGCTCCCCCTGGGGTTTGGGGTGGTGTCGGTGCAAGCCGCGTTGGGCCCGGTGCGTTTGAGCTGCAGAAGCCCAGAAATGGAGAGAGGTTTGATGGGGAAGGTGATTGAATGCAGCTCTTGTACCGCTCCTGAGCCGCAGCTCGGTGTGGGCTTTTCTCATACGGGATTTACGGTGTTTCTGCAGCTAAGTTCTGTCCGAAGTAAGTGGAAACGAGTGCCTGTGCCACCGCACGGGGAAATGCTGTCTGTGCTACCGGCCCCTCCACCTTAAACTTGAGAGCACAAAATATCGCCATTTGCATTTCCCTTTCACAGAGCACATGGGGAGGTTTAATCTGAGAATGCCAGTAAAAAAAAAAAAAAAAAAGAAAAAAGAAAAAATAATATATATAAGAATTTTTTCTGTTTTGTCTAAATTAAGGGTCGATCCTTTCTCCAAAAAGGACTGGTATGATGTCAAAGCGCCAGCAATGTTTAATATCCGAAACATTGGGAAGACACTTGTCACCAGGACTCAAGGAACCAGTGAGTAGGGGGGTTTATGCAGCAGAGGGGGGTGTGTTTGTGCCATGTGCTACCTCCGATTGACACTCGGTTTAAAAACTGCTGACAGATAACTTTTGCTCATAGTATCAACCTGGAAGTTGTTGGGTTTAAAAAAAAAAAAAGCCTCTTAATTGCTTGGTTGGAATGAGTTCTAAGGAGACAGAGTTGCTTAAATGCATGAGCTTAGTTGCAGAGAAGTTAATATGATGTGGTCCTTGTTTGTAGCAGAGTGCCAAGCCACGGGCATGTCTGGAAGGTTAGCTGTGTGGAATGGCCAAATAGTTGCCTTAGACTGTTCAGGCTGCACTGAAAGTTCTGAAGATGGTGATTGTTTTAAACTGTGTACATGTGAAACAAGGATCACTGTGTAATCCAACTATGAGTCAGTGTTAAAATGGTTGCTAGAGTGAGAACTGTGAAATGACTGTAACTAGATGTTAGTTGCTGCTTTATCTCTGCTGAGCACATGTGGCTTTTTATGTTTTATTTTTTCATCATTTTTTACTTCCAAGTACTAGTAATCCCTTGCACTTAAGGAAACCCTCCCTATGGAGAGGGGCTGTTTCCAAAGGCCTGGAGTGAAAGGGGCAATGGTTTAAATGAGAAAGGAGTGGATTTAGATTAGAACTAAGGAAAAAGTTCTTTCCCATGGGAGTAGTGGACACTGGCACAGGGTGCCCAGGGAGGTGGTTGAGGCCCCATCCCTGGAGACATCCCAGGTGGGGTTGAGGAGGCTCTGAGCACCCTGCTCTAGCTGAGATGGCCCTGCTCTCAGCGGGGTTGAACTGGGTGAGCTCTGGAGGCCCCTTTCAATCCAGACACTGCTGGGATTCTATGACACATGCTGGAATCTGCAGTTTACTGCTGTTTTGTTCAGTATCTGGTGCAATTACCTTATAAAGATTCCTCCCAGAGCTGACAGAATGAGGTATTTGCTACTGTGGGTTGATTTGATGGTGCTCCAGGTTTGTGTAAACTTCAGAGCTGTGAAGCTGGTTAGAAAACATCAGGGGGAAATCTGGCATCTGATTTGAATAATAGCTTTTGAATAAATAAAATAATATCAAAAGTAGTTACTAAAAGGTCTCTTACTTTGTTTCCCAACGCAGAAATTGCCTCGGACGGGCTGAAGGGGCGCGTGTTTGAGGTGAGCCTGGCTGATCTGCAGAACGATGAGGTCGCCTTCCGCAAATTCAAACTGATCACTGAGGATGTGCAGGGCAAAAACTGCCTGACCAACTTCCACGGAATGGACCTCACCCGGGACAAGATGTGCTCCATGGTCAAAAAGTGGCAGGTGTGTGCAGAGCAGCGTGGGCGCGGCTGGTGCCCCTGGCGGGGGTGGTGGTGGTGGGAGGGCGGTGGGGAGCGTGGCAGGTGGAGCCTGCCCAGCCTGCTGACCCTCAGCAGCTGTCTTTCCCTAGACCATGATCGAGGCTCACATCGACGTGAAGACCACCGACGGGTACCTGCTGCGCCTCTTCTGCGTGGGCTTCACGAAGAAGCGCAACAACCAGATCCGCAAAACCTCCTACGCCCAGCACCAGCAGGTGCGGCAGATCCGCAAGAAGATGATGGAGATCATGACCCGAGAGGTGCAGACCAACGACCTGAAGGAAGTTGTCAACAAGCTGTAAGCCTTGGCTGTCTTGTCTTTGCTCCTCCTGCTCAGACAGTTGGTCAGTTGCTCAGGGTGCCCGGGGGACGCTGGTGCCCCACGTGCTGTTTGGCAGAGGCCGGGAGCTCATGAGGCACCTCAGATGCTCCTTTAGTCTCTGCATGTGCTTGGCTTTCAGCACAGTCCTTGCTTGTGTCATCAGCTGCTCCAGGGAGCTCTTGGTCTGTGTTTCTACAGACTGAAATTGTAATTCTGATCAGCTGAGGCTGTGAATGTTCTGGGATTTTCCAGTAGAGAGGAGTGTGGTGGCTGCTCCCAGAAGTTTGCTCTCAAAATGGGCATTCTGGCACTGTATCCCAGCATGGAAAATGGCTTGGAATCCAAACATAGTTGAGGAAATCTGTCAGTGAGTGAAGGCAGCATCACTGGTGCAGGCTTCTGTAGAATACTATGCATTCTTAAGAGTTCTTTTGAGCCTGTGTTGCTGATGAAGCAGCAGGCACAAGTTCTCATGTTCTGGTACTGATAAACTCTCTGATTTATTTACTTATTTTTCCTCAGGATCCCAGACAGCATTGGCAAAGACATAGAGAAGGCCTGTCAGTCCATTTACCCTCTGCATGATGTCTATGTCCGCAAGGTTAAGATGCTGAAGAAGCCCAAGTTTGAATGTAAGTCAGTGGCTGCAGTCAGGGTTCTGACATGAGTTTAAAGTTATTTTGCCTTGGATAAAGACGCTAAAGCAGCATAAATAGCAGTAGTAGTAAAAAGGCTCATCCTGCAAGTCTCCCATCAGGCTTTCAGGTCTGAGAGCCAAGCAGTGGTGTATGGTTCAGTTTGGAGCTGCTTTGAATTCTCACTTGATGCTGCTGCTGAATTTTCAAAGGTTTTGGCTTGGGAATGAGTGATGACAAAATGTTTCGGTCCCAGATGACATGGAATGATTCCATTTTCCCATTTTCTGACATTCCCATATAATGCAGTAGTAGGTTCTTTATATCATCCCTTTTTCCAAAATCTTAATTTGCAGATTGATTATGTAGCACTTGGTGCCACTGCTTGTTTGCAGTTACTGCAGCAGCATCTCCTTGCTTGAGCTTTCTGGAATTTTGGTCATACCTACAGACCAGAATGTTTAATGTATATGATGAGTCAGTAAGTGAAAGCTGTTTAAATAGTGCCACTCTCACTTTTTGTAATACTTCTTCTTTCTAGTGGGCAAGCTGATGGAGCTGCATGGTGAAGGTGGTGGTGCTGGAAAGCCCTCTGGAGATGAGGCAGGCACTAAAGTGGAGCGAGCTGATGGATATGAGCCACCTGTGCAGGAGTCTGTCTGAAACTAAACCCTGGTGGAAAATAAAATCTGTACTATACAGAAAGAACATTTGGGTGCCTGTGTTGCCACTAGACAGCGTTGGTCCTGGGTGTGTGGAGGGGTTTGTAACAAGGTAAACCCATTGCCTTGGTTTAAAAGAGAAAAAAGTGTCTTTGGAGATCTGTTTTGTGATTGGTGTTGCAGAAGGTGGATTGTCCTCTCTGAAAGGTGTGAAGTACAATACCAAGGAGGTTGTTGGTCCTGAAGGCAACGTGCCTGTGTGCAGGTGTGCTGGTGAAAGGTGCTGCAGAGGAGCACTGTGCAGCACCACCCAGGAAACTCACTGTGTAGTTGTGTTACAGGGCAGCAGTGGGAGTTTATTCAGACCTTGCTTCTCAGTCACCTATGTTTAGGCTTCTGGGTGGTGACTAGGTGTGATCTCTTACAGGTTAGTTATGGTCCCTGGTAGTCAGAAGGTGTAAATAGACCTTTAAGTTGTAATTTTGATTATGGGAGCAGTGAGAGGTTTGAGCATTCTCTGCATTTCCACACTGCTCAGATGTAGGGCCCTGTGTTGACCTGAGGGATCTCTTAACCACAGCTGAACAGCCTGTGGAGCTTCAGGGGGCTGAAAACTACACCCTAAAAAGGAATTGGTGAATATTCTGAACATAAAGCACACCTAAGGGACTGGCTAGGTAATTCTAGGAGTATTTTTTCCATTACTCCATAGCATTTTTTGCTGCTTGTTCAGCTTATGCCAACTTAAAAATGGGGAGTAGTGTTTTCCTGGCTAAACAAGGAATAACAAAGAGTGTTGGCACTGCCAACATGTATAGACTGGGCAGCAAACACAAACTTTGTGCTGTTGGTGAGTTTGTGATTTAAAACCTGAGAACAAAATGGTACAACCTGTTTGGGAAGGTCAGTGAGATGGTGGTGGCTCTAGCACTCAGCCATGGAATGGCTTCAGAGAAGAGGAGGAAAGTTATTGCAAGCAGGATATAAGGGGAAAAGTGGAGGGATGTTAAATCATGAGGGCTGCAATCTTCAGGGTCAGGAGACTTCAACCTTTTCTTGGTTATTTTGGAGTAAATAGGCAAAATGAATGTTTTCTAAGTTAGTTGGGAGGCTGCAGGTGATTGATTTCATGTTGTGATTTCTAATTCTTTTCATATAGGGGGTGATATTTAGAACAGCCCGGTATTTCACTTTCAGGTGACCATCTTTACTGGGTTGTAAATACAAGCCAGCTTGTTCTGCTTTTCCCAGTTTGCCTAGTGGAGGGGTAGTGCTTTCTCAAAACTGCCAGAATGCTGAACCCAGAGAAATTAACAGTACTGCTTCTCTGCTTTTCTCAGTTCCCCTCTGTGCTGCTGAGGTGGATGTAGTTCTCCCCACAAGTCCCACAGTCTGGTTTGTGATTGTAGCAGATCTTCCACTCCTTCACTTAAATAAACCATGATTTAGAGTAAGTGTGGTGGGATGGAATGGAAGTG